>VWZS01000729.1:292026-312107 GCA_013397075.1 Rhabdornis inornatus | reverse complement strand
AGATAATAAATAATAAATAACAAATAATACTTAATAAAGAACAAATAACAGATTCTAAATAACAAATAATAAATAACAAATAATAAATAATAGATAATGAATAATAAATACAGCCCCCATGTCTTCATCTCTCTGCAGGTTCAGCCCTGTTACAACTACTTGCTGTAGTTCTTTCACAAAACCTCCTAATAAACGGTGAGGAAAATCTAATTTGCATTCACTCCAGGCTTGAGTAACTTATGATGAACCCACAGGTTTATTTCTGTGCAGAAGAGTCAGCTGCTGATTTCAGCAGACAACTGTTCTGATCTCTCTCCACATCCATACACAAATTCCCAAAATCCTAAGTGTTTGGGCTCCTTGAAGAAAGCAAATTTAATAAAAAGTTTTCATTGTGTACTGCTCAGATGAACACTGTGCTGAAATATTGTATAAACTACATGTTCCTATCTTTGAAATTTATAATTAAACCCAAATGTCAATATGATTTATTTTTAAAAGATCTCTCAAACACCATATTAGGAAAGGATAGAATTCTACAATGTACAGTGGAGGAAGAAAATAGATCCCTAAAAGCTGTAGGCACCAGGCATGTCATTTGACATGAAAGACAGCACTGGATTCAATAAACTGCTCTGGGTCAAGACTATTGAAGTGCTTTGTAAACATGGAAATGACAATCTGCACCTATTCTTTGTACACACCCTCCAAAAAATACCCTGAGCTTCATCCCTGACTTCCCAACAAGTTCACAGGCACTCATAAGAGCACAACAATGAAAAAATATAACTTTGTTTTACATCAGCAGTACTCACAATGCTAAAGAAGATTGGCTCTGACACCAATCCCATGTTATATATACACTCCATTAATTTCTGCACTGTCTTTGCTCTACCAACTAACCTCGACATTTAAAGGCAGGATAAAATAAACCATTCTTGTATCCCCTAAAATATCTAGCTAACCTTTAACTTACTGATTAAAATCAAGTTTTTCAAACGTCTTAGGTTCATGTTCTAAAACTGATAGGGTGGGATGATGTTGAGACTACCCATTTATGAAGGAGAAATCATCATGGCTGTGTCCCACAGCTGCCTGTAAGCCCATCTTAAAATGGCACAGAAAACCCATCTGGCAGAAAATGGAGGCTGAGAGATCAATCAGTTCAAATCGATGGCTCTCACAGGCAGTGTGGGCATGCTGCACACCCATGGTAGATCTTCCCATTTTATTTGTTACATGCTCATACTCATACTCAGGCAAATTACATTATATCCTTCAGATAAACATGAGCACAATGATTATTTTAACAAATCACTTCTTTGACATGCTTAAAAGTAAGTGTGTGCCTTCCCTGTAAAAAATGTAAAAGCAGTTAACAAACCTAAGGGCAGCACTGTTGGCACAATCTTCTCTTGGGGATTCTCTGATAATTTGGGCAATAGTTCAGTGGCTGTGTTGGTTTTTCAGCAGCTTTTGTGCCAGCTAAGGCTGCAGAGCTGCAGAACAAACCTTGGCTTAATTTACACAAAGTGTCTGGGTTCATCCAGCATCTTTTCCAAACAATTTACGAGAGCCATACACAAGAGTAAAGCTTGCAGGATAGAATATTTGTCCAAAGGTGTCTGCTATTGTAAAGTGTGTGTAAGGCCACAGGAGGTGCAGCTCACTGGCACTGCTGGACACCAGCAGCCTTTGCAGAGCTTTACACCAGCCTGTTTGATTACACAGCTTGGTCCTGCAGTTATTTGCAGAGAAATTTCTCTTTGGTCAAGCCTAGCAATCTCTGTCACCTAACAAATGACTTAGAAAAAATGGGCACAAATGTTGATTAATTTCCCCCTTTATTGCCTCTCAGTAAAAGTGACTTCTGGTAGTGAGTCAGCCAGAAACTGCTCATAAACTCTCTTAGCATGACTCTCCAAGTAGCCTTTTGAGAAAAAAATAGTGCCTTTTATTTTTTTTAATCTTGGAGCCAACCCTTAAGCTCAAGGAAAAGACCTTAAATAGTGAACAAAAAGTTCCTTAAATGGATGAGGGGCATGGAAATCAAAGATACACTCAAGCACTGCTCTTTGCCTGCTGACTTGCTTGTATTTCCACTCCTCTAAACAAAAACTGAACAAAAATACTGCCCCCCCAACACAAAATACCCAAGCATACAACATCCCCTACCAAAGAGCACACCAAAAAACCCAAAGAAAAATTCCCCCCTTCCAAATCAACAATAAATAATAATCAAAACCAAACAATCAACTACTTTAAGAAAACCTCCTGCCAGTTTAGAGGCACACTGCAGCAGCATTAAATTTGCCCTGAACTGGTTAAATGCCTGTTATTCAAGTTTCCTTCCATGATCTTTATCAATATCACCTTTTACTCTAAAGCTGCTGAAGCACTCTGCAGAGTTTTAAACACAGACCACCCACCACTATCCTGCTCCTCCTCAACAGCTGCATGAGCAACTGCCCTAAAAATCACCAAAGGTGAAGAGAAATTTGAAAACAGCTCTGCCCTCTCCCTCCTGCCTCCCCTCCATACCCCTAACAGGAACTCAACATTTCAGATATGATAGCAGCTCCCCCAAATGCCAACAGCTCAGAGAAACTGGTACAGCCATGCCAAGAGGCAGGATCAGAAAGGGCTGGAAATAACTTTGGAAGAAAAAAAAAAAGATTGCAACTTTGTGTTTTGTGGTATAAAATCAGTATCTAGACAGGCAGGAATATTTCCCTCAAAGTCCTAAGTTACTGCCCACAAAGAACTCAGATTGCTTTTTGATGTGTGGGAAAAAAATCTTAATAAAAATATAACTGTCCACAGCTCCTTCCCCTTTACCTTCCACTCCTGGAAGCAAAACATCTCGTTCAAAACTGCAGCTCTCCTCCCTGCAGGGCATGCAGGCTGTGTCTGTGAGGTTAACAAGCCACTTACATCTAAAGCAGAAGGCAAGCTCAGCTTTACAAGACAGCATCGATTTATTTAGCACATCTGTCTCGTACCCTCTGCATCATCCACCGCTGGATTTGAACACATCATGTTTTCTTTTGCTAGTCCTACAAAGCCAAAACTTAGTGAAACCAAGCTAAACTTCGCTCATTTTTGTTTGTTGATACATTTTTTGGTTTGTTTTAAAGCTGAGTGCAATCACTTGATGCCTGTTTCGAAATCCCGGAGCAGCACAGGTGGAAGCAAGAGCAAAGCCCAAAGCAGCACAAGGCACGGCAGCCCCGGCACAGAGGCGTCCAGCTCGAGAAGAGCTGCGTCCACGGCCCAGGGGAGCAGGCTGGCTTGGTTCTGAGCCTGCACATGGAATGGTTTCCATGCCTTAAAGGCTGGATAAACACAGCCATCACACCTCAGACCGGCCTTCCTGCGTCCTGCTCTGGACATGCTGTTGCACCAGAGCTTTGGTAGCAGACAGATGTTTGCTGCTTTGGGATTGCTGTTCATTGACTCTGCTGCTCTGCCCTGACTCTGGGCTTCCCTTCACTTGTTATGGTTCCTCTCTCTGCTTCGGACTGGCAGCTTGCAAGAGTGTCATCACCTCACATGCAGCACTCCCAGCGGCCACTGAAACTCAGTCACATGCACAGAGGAGCACCTGCATTAAAAATATTGGGGTATTTTTGGTTTGCCTTTTTTGTTGTTGTTGTTGTGAATCAAGGAGAAAGACAGAAATCTTCTTACAATATAAAATATCCCCTGAAAAAAAAAACCCCACAGATCAGAAAAACCAAATCTACAAAAACCAAAAAACACATTCCACCCTAAACACTATTGATTTGGTGCCTCCAGTTCAGCAAAGACAAGATAGATGTGCTGGAAATTCAGCCATGTCCAGTGCTATTCATTCTTTGCTCTGGCTGCTATCTGCTGAATTTTTTTTCTCTCAGACAGATCATTGAATTGCAGATTTTAAGGCAAAAGTGGTGAAAGGAAAACACCCCTTTTTTTTTTTTGGTTATTTTTTTGTTGTTGTTGTTTTGTTTTGTTTTTTGTGTTGTGTTTGTTTGTTTGTTTTGGTTTGGTTTTTTTTGTTTTGTTTTTTTGGTTTGTTTTGTTTTGTTTTGTTTTGGTTTTTGTTTGGTTGGGGTTTTTTTTGTTTGTTTTTTGTGTTTTTTTGTTTTGTTTTGTTTTTTGGGTTTTTTTTGTTTTTGTTTGGGGTTTTTTTGCTTTTTTTTTTGTTCATTTGTTTGTTTTTATTATTAGTGCTTCAAGCCTGGATCCTCAGAACTTAAATAGACAAAGTTGTGATTAATAGGTTGATTAATAAGTTGAGTGAAAATTGCACATCTTTCCTCTGTATGTCTGGATAAAGCCAAAGCAAAGAGCCTTTGTAATGTGTCCATTGATGCCAGCTCTTTTATCAGAGAAGATAGGAAGGGATCTGACCCAGGAGAAATATTTACTTCACCACAAAAACTCTGTGCCTGTGATGGATTCATCCCCCCATTTTCTGCATCTCCCATTTTCTGCATCTCCCATTTTCTGCATCCCCCATTTTCTGCATCTCCCATTTTCTGCATCCCCCATTTTCTGCATCCCCCGTGCTGAGGTCTGCAGAAGATCCCTTCCTTTTCCTTTCCTTTTCCTTTGCTTTTCCTTTGCTTTTCCCTTCCTTTTCCTTTGCTTTCCCCTTCCTTTCCCATTCCTTTTCTTTTCCCTTCCTCTTCCCTTCCTTTTCCTTTGCTTTTCCTCTGCTTTTCCTTTGCTTTCCCCTTCCTTTTCCCTTCCTTTTCCTTTCCTTTTCCTTTGCTTTTCTCTTCCTTTTCCTTTGCTTTTCCCTTCCTTTTCCTTTCCTTTTCCTTTGCTTTTCCCTTCCTTTTCCCTTGCTTTTCCTTTGCTTTTCCCTTCCTTTTCCCTTGCTTGCTCTTTTCTGCTGCTGTCTGGCACAGGAGCTGTGTGAGCAGAGCTGCTGTAAATGCCACGATCACAAATCTAGCATCGAGCTCCACCAGGGACTGAAAGGTTTCTTCACAGCTCTCCTGGGCAGTGCCAGCCACTGGAAATGCTCCTGCTCTGCCCATCCTTGGGACCACCTTCACAGGAATGCCCCTTTGGCTCTGTGACAAGCTGTGACAAGGCATCCAGGTTTGTCAGGATGTTCTTCTCATCCCGTCCCTTCTCCTCCACAATATTCAGGAGCTGCTCAAACCTGGCTGTGAGCAAAAGGCTTTTGAGGCAGCTGCACCTGAATGGAAATTGGACAGGTTTCAGACAGAGGGGGGACACATGCTGACCTTCATGGTGAGTGTTGTGAGACACTGAAAGCTAGAAAATTCTCTTTGACTCTACAAGCTTTTAAATCACCCTTTTATTTTTGTATTTTTTTTTTCTCTCTAACCCCTGTGCAGCTGAGTTAAAACAGAACTTTTTCTCCTTAAGTAATGAGGTAAAGAACAGTTTATGTAGTTTATAGAGAAGCTCAAATGAACTTACAGACATTTAAGCAGAAGTTTCTGAGTATCCATCCTGACAAAGAGCAGAAAGGTATTCTGAGTTCTTATTGCCATCAAAACTACTACACAAATCTTAAATAAACACAGTGAGCAACAACCTAGAGTGTGAGATGGAATAGAGAGGTCAATGTGCACATGCAATCACAATATTCATGTCACTGAAAGTGCACCTCTGTTACCTGCTGAGTTTTACTGCCTGAAATAACTCCTGTAAAATATGCAGTGCATGAATTGCACCCACCATGGTAATTGGAGCACTGAGAACCACAAATAAGAATCCTCAGGCAAAGTCATTATACCTTGAGCACTGTCAGTGATGTGCCATGTGGCCTGTCCTGGTCACATACCAGCAGCAAGGAGGAAGTAAACACCCAGTTACTGCAACTCCTCAGAACCCCTAGAGCTGCTGACTTGAGCCAGGAATAGATTTCTTCAGTGGTTATGGCAGTGTACAAATACTTCAGACATTTCCTTTCAAATGTGCATTTTTTTAGAGCACCTAAAGAAGAGTTAGGAGTTCCTTCACTTGTTAATTCTGTGTTGATGGTTAAATAAATGAGTGCTTCTTGCCAAGACACCCTTGTAAAAGCAGCTGTTGAAATCAAGTGGTTCTTTCCTGGCTGTTTCCAAGATTTAAGTAAACAATGTTTTATCAACAAAGTAGCCTCGTTTGAGAGTTTTGGACTGAGCTGCAACAAACTGAAGACAAAGATCTCAAATGTTCCTAGATAAGATTCAGTGGAAGTGCAAAAGGTGGTGTGGGATGCCCAGATCTCACCCTGTATTAACTCTAAGGTAAATACTGCTTACACAGGCAGTGGGATAATCATAAAACCTTGTTAAACACTGGCTAATAATTACACTTTGTACTTATTCAGAACCTTTCCTCTCATTGTCTCAGAGCCCTCTGCAAGCATAAGTTCATTTTTTACAACACTGTAGGAGTAGCTAAACAAGTACTAAAGATGCCAGATCTCTGGGGTAGAAACCACAGAATCACAGAATGCTTTGGGTTTGAAAGGACATTAAAGATCATTCCATTCCATCCCCTGGCCTGGCAGGGACACCTTGCACTGTCCCAGGCTGCTCAGAGCCCCATCCAGCCTGGCCCTGGACATTCCCAGGGATCCAGGGGCACCCACAGCTGCTCTGGGCACCCTGTGCCAGGGCCTGCCCAACAAAAAATCATTTCTCCTAACTGAACTTCAGGCTCCTAAACCAGTGACACAAAGACATCCCACAGCAAATCACAGATCAGAAAAAGCTTGCAGCACAAACATTAGGAAAGCCAGTCAGCCATCTTAATCTGATAAACTGGTTTTGGCAACAAATTAAAACAGTTTTTTTCGTGTGTGTGGGCAGTTTTTAATGGCTTGTTCTTGCATTTTAAGGTACTGGCTCCAGATTTCAGGTTTATGACAGGAAATATATTTAACTGTTTTTCCTTTAGGCTTTTGCTCTAGAAGAATAATGATGGTGCAGAGACTACAGCAAGAGTCTTATGTCCTCGTTGGAATCAGTGAAGAAATGCCTCAAGGTGAGTATCTAGCACAAAACCTAAATTCTGTGTCAGTTTATGTGAACAGCAGCATGGAAATTCCCCATGGAATCCAGAGGGCTGGCAGATGGCACGGGCTCAGCTTCATTAAAAACCATGTGAAAGAGCAGACTCCAGACTGAGATTTCCTCTCCAAAAGCAGTACAGGGAAACAACTGCTTGTCCCAAAGATCCACACAGCCCCTGGGTGGGTGTTTTTGAACCACCATCGATGTCACATCTGGTTTCCATGTTGTGACAGGCAGGGTTTTGGTTAGAGAGCCATGGGCAGTGAGCACTGCAGCGTGGATGTGACAGAAAACAGATCAGAGCTCTCTCAGGTGAGCACAGCTTCCCATGCTCTGCCTTGCCAGGGGAAATTGCAGATACCAAATACCTCGGCTGCCATGAGGACAAGAGGAGTGGATTTAAGTTCCTCTTGGATTCCTGGTGCCAAGGTTGTTTTATGCTGGTCTCATCCCTCACATTTAATAGAAAATCCCACAGTCTCTGGAGACTGACCAGTGCAATGCCTACTGGTCATGCCATGTGCTGTGATGTGTTCAGGAATTTTACTGCAGTTTTTATTCCATATATTTGCTCCCAACTTTCTCTTTGACACTTGACTTTAGCCTTTAGAGTACCTGCTTGCCTTATTTCCCTTTCTCTTATCCCTGCTGAATTCACCCCAGTGCTTTCCTTCTCATCTCTCCTGTTGTTTGTTTTCCTAATCAAATAATCTCCTTCCATTTTTTACTGAGCACCACTTACTTAATATTTAAACAAATTAAATAAACCAAATCAAATTCAGTGAACCAAATAAAAAAAAATCTGCTGTCTCTATCTAATGTTTATCTGCTTGTTTAATAAAATAAATTGTTCTGTGGGATACTGAAACTGTGAAGTCCTCAGCCATGGATTGCCTTAGCCTGTCTCTACAGCTGGAGTGAAACAAAATCATCATCATAAATCGAGGTCTTACCATAATAAAGACAATTAGTTCTATTGCTGGTGGTTAATAGTGCCAACAGTTTAAAGAAGAGGTCTAAGAATGCAGATGGAAATAAATGCAACCAAACTAACTATTGTATACTATACTTATTTAAAGTACATTCTAAGCACAAACAACCCTAAAAAAATAAAAAAAATAAGAAAACCAACAAACCCCCTTTCCTTTCTTGGAAGCTTCCCATCCAAAGTATTATAAATTATCTCTCTTTTGAGCTGAAGTTCCAAGAAGTTTGAATCAATATTACATCTCCAGCAGCTAATGGTTATGTGTAGACAAAACATTCTGCTGTTATCTCAGCAGGCAGAAAAAAACAAACAGAATATTTTATAGCTCAAAATATTTCCTCCATAAAACATTTTTAATACCATGTGATCCTGCTAAGAAAATATGCCAAGTTATTTTGTCATTTTGGTTTGAAATATATAGATGGCTCTTGTATCACTTATCAAAACACTGAATTAATTTTTTACTGCACAGAGAAGCAGCTGGGTGCATACCTGGTTAAACATGCTGAATATCCATTGTTTCTAGAAAAGTCAACTTAGTGGCTAAGAAAATACTGCCCTTGTGTGTCACCAGCCTTTGAAGCAAAGGTGACCAGAGCATCCATTCTGCCCATGGAGGTGAGGACAAAGACTTCACACCTGAGCTGTGGATTCTGGAAGCATATAGATAAAGCCATGGAAGATGGATGAAGCCATGGAAGATGGATGCATGAAGCCATGGAAGATGAATGCATGAAGCCATGGAAGATGGATGAAGCCATGGAAGATGGATGAAGCCATGGAAGATGAATGCATGAAGCCATGGAAGATGGATGAAGCCATGGAAGATGGATGCATGAAGCCATGGAAGATGATGGATAAAGGAATGGAAGATAAAGGAATGGAAGATGGATAAAGCCATAGAAGATGATGGATAAAGGAATGGAAGATAAAGGAATGGAAGATAAAGGAATGGAAGATAAAGGAATGGAAGATAAAGGAATGGAAGATAAAGGAATGGAAGATAAAGGAATGGAAGATAAAGGAATGGAAGATAAAGGAATGGAAGATAAAGGAATGGAAGATAAAGGAATGGAAGATAAAGGAATGGAAGATAAAGGAATGGAAGATAAAGGAATGGAAGATAAAGGAATGGAAGATAAAGGAATGGAAGATAAAGGAATGGAAGATAAAGGAATGGAAGATAAAGGAATGGAAGATAAAGGAATGGAAGATAAAGGAATGGAAGATAAAGGAATGGAAGATAAAGGAATGGAAGATAAAGGAATGGAAGATAAAGGAATGGAAGATAAAGGAATGGAAGATAAAGGAATGGAAGATAAAGGAATGGAAGATAAAGGAATGGAAGATAAAGGAATGGAAGATAAAGGAATGGAAGATAAAGGAATGGAAGATAAAGGAATGGAAGATAAAGGAATGGAAGATAAAGGAATGGAAGATAAAGGAATGGAAGATAAAGGAATGGAAGATAAAGGAATGGAAGATAAAGGAATGGAAGATGATAAAGGAATGGAAGATGGATAAAGCCATGTAAGACAAAGGAATGGAAGGTGGATAGATGAAGGAATGGAAGATGGATGAAGCCATGGAAGATAAAGCAATGGAAGATAGATAGAGAGATAGAGAGATAGAGAGATAGAGAGATAGAGAGATAGAGAGATAGAGAGATAGATAGATAGATAGATAGATAGATAGATAGATAGATAGATAGATAGATAGATAGATAGATAGATGATGGAATGGAAGATGGATGAAGCCATGGAAGATGGATGGATGGATGGATGGATGGATGGATGGATGGATGGATGGATGAAGCCATGGAAGATGGATGGATGGATGAAGCCATGGAAAATGGATGGATGGATGGATGGATGGATGGATGGATGGATGGATGGATGAAGCCATGGAAGATGGATGGATGGATGAAGCCATGGAAGATGGATGGATGGATGGATGGATGGATGGATGGATGGATGGATGAAGCCATGGAAGATGAAGCCATGGAAGATGGATGGATGAAGCCATGGAAGATGAAGCCATGGAAGATGGATGGAGGAATGCTCCTGGGCTCTGGAAGCAATGCCCATGGCAGCTGTCTGGGCCGGGCAGGGGCTGCAGTGCTGCAGGCAGTGCCCAGGCTCCCTACCCTGCAGCACTGCTGCACATCTGGGCGCTGCTTCCCCCTCCTCTGCCTCCAGGGCACTGCAGGTCCCAGCCTCAGGCCCCTTTATGGTGATTTCTCCGATGCACAGATTTATTCCTACAGGAACCAAGCAGAATCACCTCCTGGAATCTGGTTTCACAGTTTGTGTCGATATTTAAGGTGCTAAATTAATTAAGGTGCTAAAGCTTTTGATTTTGAGTGAGGAAAGGGGTAGTTTATTTTATTCTGCAGATAACAGAATGGAAGTCTCCAATCCATCTCTTTCCAAGTAAAAGTGACACAAGGTGTGATGTTATCTCTTAAAGTCATATCAAAAGAAATAACAAACAAGGTCTGGTGAGTCTTCTGTAAGAAAATGATATTATTCCAGTTAACAATTGATTCAGAAAGAAATAATTTTCAGAGAATCAAGAGGAATCAAAGAAAGGAAAAACCCATCAGATAATTTCCTCTGCAGACTTTTCTAATTACATTTACTTTCTAAGAGAACATTTTTCTCCCTCTCCAGGAGTATCTGGTATCTATTATGCCAGCAGAAAAACTTGGAAAAAAATTACCCTAGAAGAGAACCTCCCACTCTTTAATTTAAATCCATGCTGAGATAAGGGGGAGGTTTTTATCTCCATACTGTGGACAGGACAGTGACACACAGGGAAGGTGGAGGGCTCGCTTGTTGGCACAGGAAGAATTTACATGAAGCAAGGAGCTGAACTCAGGTTCACAAGTGTTCAAATCAGCACAATGGCCTTAGGTGGGACTCTGGGAGATCATATTTTCTTTTTTTTCCCAGCCAAGTAAAGAGCAGGGGCACAAGCCCTGCTGAAATAGCTCCGAAGGGGTTGATCCCAGCTGCAGCAGCCGCCTCCTTTTGCCTTCTCCAGTGTTTCCCTGAGCACTCGGGGGCAGATCCTGGGGCTGATCTTTCCCCTGTAGCCTCATTTCTGACCTCTGTTGGATTGGTTTTTCTCAGGTACAAGGAGCAACTTCTGTGGTAGTGGATTAGTGGTATTAGGGAATCTGGTAATCCAGCCAGTTAAATAACCATGAGGACTAACAGTGAGCTAAACAAAACAGCTTTTTTTATCAACATCCACAGGGTTATCACCCATCCCCTTCCACCAAGTGCTCTGGATCAGCCTCTGTGGAAAAACATCTGAAGCACTCCCTGTTTTGATTCACACTGAAGGTTTTTTATGTTCTCCTTCCAGGGGAGACCTGATAGCCCTAGACAGATAATTCAAAGTGAAATTCTCAGCAGCAGAGGCCTCGGGTACTTTGACCTCAATATTGTGAAGCAGAGGACACAAGGCAGTTCAAATGGCCTATGGATTGAATCAGTGTGCAATGTTATCTTCCTCTGAAAATATGATTCAATTGTCTTGGTGATTTAATCTATCCCTTGATGTCACAAGTGCTTTCAAATTTTTTAATCTACTTGTTCAGTTCTGCCTGCAATGTATTGTACAGCCAGAAAATAAGATCACTGTCAGTGCAAGCCAAAGGTGGAAATCTTTCTGGCAAACCTGTGCAAGGCAAAATCAAGGTTTTGGGAACATAGATGCTTTGGGATTTTTTTGTTTGTTTTGTTATGTTTTGGGGGATTTTTTAAAGACAAAAAAAACCCCAAACTAAAGTAAAACACAACTGTAACAGTGTAGTGAGCTTACTCTCCTGGAGAGTAAACCTCCACTACACATCTTCTTATCCCAGAGAGTTTCTGGGAAGTGGTAGCTGAAAAATATATCAAAAAAAGGGCAAAGATGTTCCAGACAGAGCCCTTGCACAGTGTCATACCTGGATTTCAGAGAAAGTGGTAGGAGGAAAGGGAAAGGGTAAATTATAAACCTTTACCCGGACCTATGACCAGATGTCAGCACTGTGGTCATCTAATGTGACATCCTGAGCAACACAGAACACTAATCCAGACACCTCACAAAGGGCCATGCCCCAAAACTCTTTGCACAGAGGATTTTATTCCCTAAATAGACAAAAGAGCCAGCATTAAAGAAACATTTAGGCTAGAAGTGATGATAATACAGTTGGAGTTGCTTTCACATTTCTTGCTGGAGCAGTTTCACAGATGGCAAAGCATCTTTAATTAGAGTTGGGGACCATCAGGAGCAGAGCACAGCAAGATGCATTCTCTCTTCTTGTACAGAGGAGCTCTGGGATGCAGTGTGCCAATTACAGCTTGGTCAGGGGGTTTCTAATGAAATTATTTCTTTTGTCACAAACTCCTGATGTATGAAGAGCAAAACTTTTTGTGGAACAGTACCAGGCACGATGCAGGTTGCATCAAGAAAAATGGAATTTCCAGTCAAGAAAGCAAATGGAACAAAACACAGAGACAGGATGAGAGGCACAGAGAAGAAAAACAACAGCAGAGAAATTCAGTGCCTAATGCACTTCCATAACACGAGCCAGCTTTAGATTCCCCTTCTCCTGCACAGAAGTCAGTGTGCCACGAGGCTGAGATCATCATCTTCATCATCATCATCATCATCTTCATCATCACCATCAGCCTTGCTGGGGGGCTGCTCTCTCTCTGTCCCCTGCTGCACACCTTCTATCCTGTGCAAACAGCTGGGAAATGCTCCCACACCCACGTTTCCATGGGAAACTCACCTTGGACATTGGATCCCAACCCTCCTCTCCAGGCTACGCTGCTCTATAGAAAACTGAACTATTTTAAAAATAGCTTTTAAAAATATGCCGGAGGAGACAATAGTACAGCTGATCCTGGATAAGGCAGACAGGTTGCAGTCTTTATTCTTGATGTCTTGTTCTTCCAGCCTCCTTTTGTCCCTCTACACTTAAAAAACCAAACCAAACCAAACCAACCAACAAAAACAAACAAAAAAACCAAACCAACCAAACAAAAAAACCACAAAAAAAAAATCCCACAAAAAACCCCACCAAAAAAAAAAAACAAAAAAAAAAAAAACAAAACAAAAAACACAAACAAACAAAAAAAACCCCCTAATCCCACAAGAAAAAAAAAAAAACCAAACCCCCCAAACCCCCCACCCCAATTAACCAACCAAAACCATAACATTAAAGAAATACATAAAGGTAATGGGTTTTGTCTCCCTGTGAATCTGGATTCCCACCCCTTTAGCTGCCTCCACTTTACTCAAGCAGCAAATAAATTTTGTGCCCAAACCTGTTTCCTGTAGTTCTGCTTGTCTAGAGCAATACTACACTTGCTCTTGAGTAACAACCACAGGAAAGCTTTTGACAAAAATTCCTATATATGACCCAATATTCTGAGCCAAGAAGATTTTACATATAGACTCAGCTGACAACTGACAACTCAGTAGTTTTGAATATTGAATTTTGCCCATTGCCTCTGATCCCAGTTCTGTGCTCACTCACTCCAATATCTAATGGATTTTCAGAAGACTGGAAAATTTTCTCTTGTGATAATCTCTGTTGGGTCCGGCAGGACAAAGAACTTTGTAGGTGTGATTTAAAAGCCCAAATAAACAAACAAACAAAACCACCAAAAAAACAGAAAAAAAACCCCTCAAAATACCCCCAAAGAAAGTCCAAACTAAAGACATAGCAGAAAAGCCCAGCACCCCCCCAAAATTCAAAACAACCCCTTCCCTCCTCCGTCCTCACCTCTAATTAATGTTTTGAATAAAGGAAATTAAATTAGAGCTGGGATTTCAAGGCAACCACCTCTGTATTGGAAATTGTGTGCATTCAAGCAAGAGGCATTTGTTTTTCCTTGGATGCTTATCTTTTTCTAAATGATGGATTTGCAAAAAAGGGCAGCTGCCATGGCTGCTGGATTGGTTTTGTGCCTTTAACTGATTCCTGTCTAACTTCCACAGCTTGATTATGATTAACTCTGTGATTTATGCCTTCTTGAAGTGCATAACTCTCTGCTTGTGACAGCTCCACAATCAGCTGCAGGGTCAAGGAGGAGCCTCATCTGTAGGCTTGTTGTAGATAAACCCCAAATGGTCTAAAGGTCTCATTTGAAACAGAGAAGCCAACTTCTGGCAGGCAGTAATTGAGGAGGGGAAGTCACATGTTTTCCTAAGGCTGTTGAATATTTCAGCATAGGGTTTTATGGGAAAAGAACTTTGATAAGAAAAAATTATGCAGTGACAGAGTTGAGAGTGGTTTTGCTTTGTTAGCAGTATAAGCAGAAGTGAAATGTAACAATCTGGAAAGCAAGGATGTTATTGATATCATGAGTTACTGATGATATCATTGATGACATCATGTGTTATTGTACAGGGAGCACAGGAACATGAACAGAATTCCCTGGCCCTGGGAAGGTGATCCGGAAGGTGATCCCAAAGGTGATCCCAAAGGTGATCCCATAGGATCCAGAACACACAGCTGCAGAAATAAAGGTGCAAAAAGGAACCAGCACCTTGCAACCAGGGTGCTTTGCTGACAATTCAAGAGTGGCCTCAGCTGCTGGCTTGGTCACATCTCCTCTGAAGGGTCACTCAGTTAAACCCAACTGCAACAAAGCATGAACCTCTGTCCTAAAGCTGAAGCCCTGTGCAAGGCAGCCAGGCTGGTGTAGGGGTGCAGTGTTTTCTTGTGCTTCTGCTGAAACGTGGCACTCCAGCAGAACTGGTCTGGTGCACGTGCTGGGCTCCAAAAAGCTTACAAAGGTGGATTGTCCCCTTTCTCAAGCTGCTGCTTTTGTTGCTCCTGAGCCTACATAGCTCATGTTAAAGACCTGCCTCAATGATGAGCTCCAAAGACATGGACAAGCCAGGAAGCAATGACACATAAAGCCAGGTTTTAAGGATGCAGAGCTGTGGGGAGAAGCACATTTGGAACAGCACTGCCAGAAATGCAGGTGTGCTGGGATGGGCATCACAAAGTGACATCCTGCCTGATAACGTGAGGGCTTGGTGGCTTGGGGAGCACAGGTCACACACTGGCACAGGGAGAAGCCTAAACCACTGAAGAGCTCTGCTGAGAGGGGGCAAGGCTGGGCTTTAGGGATCTGTCTGACATCAGAAATGGTCAGATTCCTCCAAGGCTGCTGCTCTGCATGCCTGCCCCTGTGCCAGCCCCAATTTATTCTTTATTCCTCCGGTGGTGCTGTGCCATCCCAATGCAAAGAAGAGCTCCTACAGGAAAGTCCTTGTTAGTTTTGTTGCTGAACACATTTTCAGCTGCATCAGGCCAATGATCTCGTTCACCACACAGACACTGTTGTCAACACAAAGCAGGATTTGTAGCTAGGGGTGGGGGAACCCACACCTTTTATTGCCAGGCCCCAGGGATGCAGGTTCAAAATTAATATAAAACAGCACACTCCAAGAGAAAACAAAGCTGGCTGGTAAGAATTAGGTGCTCTGGAAAACCCTTCTGTGGACAGAGACACCTAGAGAGCTGCAAAACTACAGCTCCAGAATCTTTTCTCTCAAGCCTGAATCCTTCTTGCTTCCCAGGCTGATAAGCTGATGTTAGCTGCAGACAGAAAGGAAATTTCCCAAGGTGATAAATGGTCAAAAACAACTTAGAATCTGGTGAAAAACAGAGTGGAATTCATAATAAAGATTAACACCTGTTGTTTTTCCCATGGGATACATCCTGAGGCCTGGTCTCCTGGATGTTTATCCCAACTAGCCAATGAGCTACTGTCCTGTTCTAGTCTCTCGTAACATGCTTTAAATACAAGCTCTCTGCTCAATAAAAATGGCCTCTTTTCCCTAAAAAGCTCCATGTGTGTTGTTGCTCTTTTCCCCTCTCTCTAGGACCGCAGCCACACCTTCCTCAAGAGCCTCTGTTGTGCAGGTGTCAGCTGGGTGCGTGGTGCAAGGTGCTCACACATCCTCAGCCACACCTTTGGGGCGGCCACCAAGGCCACCCGAGGGAAGGCAGCAGCCGGGAGGAGTGCAAGGAAACACATCCAGAGGGGTTTCCAGCAGGGAAAGGAGACGTGCTTCGAGCAGTTCTTTTCTCTGCTTCCTGGAGGGAAGAGTGCAGCCTGAAGGTGCCCTGAGCAGCCAGAGGCTGAGCCAGCTGGGCTGTGTTTGAGGAGGGATTCCACAGCCCTGAGAAACCCAGAGGTTTTACTGCCACAGCTTTTATAGACTGGCTCTGTTCTCCCCAGGTTATAAAGCTGTTTTGAAGCCTTGGTCATTGACGTCAGCACGTCACATCCATCCAGCCCTGACTCTTCCCTGGCTGTTTTTGTGCACCTGGAGCCAGCAGCACGTACAGGCACTGAGGAACAATGGGAACAATGGGGCAAGAGGCTTTCATTCCTCCCTGACTGCAGATAAAAGTGTGGCCCCAAGGAAAGGGTGAGAGATCAAAGCACTCGAATCTTAGAGACAAACTGCAGCCTCCAAAAATATCAAAACTAAATAGAAAAAAAAAAATGTAGTATCTTTTCTTTTTTCTTTTGTAACAGGGCAAGAAATAATGAGCTTAAATTGCCAGGAAGGACAGTTAAGTGTTGAAATGAGATTAAAACTTCCTGACAGCACGGAGAGTGAAGCATGGGACCAGTTTACTAAAAGAGAACTCTTCTTCAAGAGCAGATCAGACCACTCTGTCATGGAGGGTTTAGATGAGCTGGATGGAGAAGTAAGGAGGAAGATCTCTAGTATTCTGAGTTAGCCATCAATCCATTAAAAATAAGGATCTTTAAAACTGAAGGCAGCATGAGGGCACAGAGCACAGGCAGGCTCAGCTGGCACTGAGGACATTTCTCCTTGTGACCCCACAGCTCTGCCTCATTTCTGCCACAGTGAGCTGAGTTCACTGCCCGGCCTCAAATTGTAGCACAGAGATTGATTAACTGAAAACCAGAGCTACGAGGGCCAATTTCCCTGTCTGGGATAACTGGGAAGGGCTTTTCTATGCCTAGGAAGAGAATCTCATTCCTAACATTACTTGTCTCCTCTAGCTTACAGTCTATAAATCATTGCTTAAAAATAATTTAAAAAACACGTTCATAGATGCATGAAAACAGCAAAAATAGGGAAGGAAAAAGAAGGAACTAGTCTTGCATTAATTACTCTATATATCAAGCAGTAATTAACACCACACACAGAAACTGCTTTGGTCCAAATTTGGTACCTTTTTGAAAATTCAGAAAATCCCCACACAAACCCCTCAACTTTACTGTTCCTTGTGGCAGCTGGCATCATGTGTATTTACCACTTGTTTCTTTAAAAAAAATACCAAAAAAGCCCACAGAAGCTCCACTCTTTGGCATCTTAAGATTTTTATAGCTTTACCTTTGCTCAGACCAGATGAACCTTTTGAAGGCCAATGGAACAAAGACTATCTACTATTTTTTAAATAAATATTGTGAAGTGCATTTTTTATTCAAAACACTGCTTTTGGCATATTTTATCCACCATTACTCACAGTGTAAATCTCTTGTTGCTACAAAATAGCCAATAGGCCCCAGATATTGTGTTCTAGAGAGGTCCAGAAGCAGCTTTTGTTATTCACATACAACAAATTATTTTTATTTCTTTGATTCTGTAGGGTTCATACACAGCTGTCCTGCACAGTGCAGTAATTGTAATTACCAGCTAAAATAGACACAGGCTCTGCAGACAGCACTCAGAATTTTTCCCCACAAAGTGGAGTTTGCCTTTTGCCCATTCCTAAGTGGTCCAAATTTACACCCAAAAGCAGGGATGTAGCTTTTTGGTACAAGATGTAATTATTGCCAGCAGTTAAGTATGGATCACAACAACTAAAATTTATATGTAAATATTATCTGTCTTGGGTTTTATTTACGTATTTGATATTTTTAAACTGCGTATCATTCTGAAAACCCAGAAGGAATAATACACTTTTTTGGTTACTCTTAGCAGAATTAATAGATGGCATCATAAAAGCAAGCTCAGGAAGAGCCCCTTGATCCAATACTGATCCTGAAGGACACAATAATTGATCTTAGGAATAGTTGGATTTGTGTTTCCATACTTTTTCTATAAGATGTCAAATTAAAGTTTGCAGCTTCTTGCACTGAACTATGATTTCTTTTAAATTCTGATCTGAACTCATATTTCACTCCCCATCATTAGGATCAGACCTTCCAGAAACGTGCAATTATCCTGATATTCAGGAAGGAAATAAAATCATGTCCATTTTTAAACAACATACCAGGAAATTGCTAGGGGCTTGTTCACCATTAGTTTGATTTTCCCTTCATCCAGGAGCGCTCTTGATTGCCCCAGGCAGGGACTGCATTTAATCTCACCTTCTCACATGAACACATTTACAAGCCAATAACTTTAGAAAGTAGATGACTTGTGAAATTCATGATGCCTAGTCGGTGATGAACTCTGAACTTTCAAGAAAAAGGGATGTGCATGACACCTGATCTCACTGCCAGCAGCCTGAATTTCTTTGTTTCTTGTTTGAAAACTAACTGCACAGTTACAACCTGTGAATTCTGTGAATTCTGATCCCTATTCTTTCCAAAGAATTTAACCCTTCTCTGTTAAAAATAAATAAATAAATAAAGTGGGAGGCTAGCAGTGGCAGTGGCTGGGTGCTGTCAGCTGCAGGACAGGCTGCTGCCAGTGCAGAGCTGCCAGAACAGCAACACCACAAAATGGCAGCAGCCTTCGTGCAAGTGTAGCTGCAAATACTTTGAAAAAGACTTTTTTCAAATATCATGAAACCCATTTTCAAAGAAAGACATCCTTCTTAACGTTTACATGCACTTATTAAAATTATAGAAATACCCAATTCTGATAACTCCCAATTTACTTTCCCATGAAGTTCTGTATAAAAGCTTTGCTGTACAATTCCAGCTAATGTGTTTACACTGAATGAATCATCACAGCATGTCTGACTCGTTTTTGGTTGCCTGCCTGCAGTTTGTTGTTATGTATTCAACCTGGATGGTTTAATTTAAAATTTATCTTCAATTCAGCACAATTTAGACCTACTTATTCATGTCAGTAAGAACAAGAAGAAAATTATGTGACAAAGACAACTGGCCTAATAATAAATAATCCAATAAATTGGATCCAGTTTGCAAACAGCAGCAATCTTTAATCAAGTAATTTCAAGAACTTTAGAAAAATTGGAAGTCTAGTTTTCTTCTAATAAAAGTGAAGTTTGAAACTTTGGCTTTCAAACAACTTTTTGGGGTGCACCAATACTGACAGCTCATGTCAGTGCAAGGTGTTGCAGTTTAGGGACCTTCAAGAGCATTGCTTAGCCTTTCATTCCTGCACTGCAACTCATCAAATGTGCATTTATACAATCATGAAAAAAAACAAGAACTTTCAGACACATTTGTGTGAGATGCAGTTTTCTTGCACCCAGCATTCAGATGGATAAACTGGGAAAAAAGGAGGAATGCATTTGCTTGAGGAATAGTAGTAGCACAAAAACAAACCAAAAAAACCCCAAAAACAAACAAACAAACAAAAAAACAAAAAAACAAAACAAACAAACAAACAAAAACACCAAAAAACCACACACACACAAAAAAACAAACAAACAAAAAAAACCCCCACAACAACAAAAAAAACCCCCCCCCCCAAAAAACCCAAAACAAACAAACAAAAAAAAAACCCAGAAAAATCAGGACACAACAACAACAGTAATGTTAACACAGATGTAAGCTTCCTTATCACCACAATTGTCACAAAGAAGTTTAAAATTTGATGGGTATCTGCCAAAAATAAAGCCTTATTTGTCACTGTAAACACAGATATCAGAAAGACTCTTCCCAGTGCATGGAGCCTGAGAAAATAAATAAGAATTTGTATTGGTCAAAGGGATATACTTATTTTTTTAATTGGAAAATATTTTCCTGAGGAAATCAATGTTCTCCATGACTCCAGCTCAGGTATGTCCTGAGGAAATCAATGTTCTCCATGACTCCAGCTCAGGTATCTCCTGAGGAAATCAATGTTCTCCATGACTCCAG
>VWZS01000729.1:280552-291978 GCA_013397075.1 Rhabdornis inornatus | reverse complement strand
TCCTGAGGAAATCAATGTTCTCAATGACTCCAGCTCAGGTATGTCCTGAGGAAATCAATGTTCTCCATGACTCCAGATCAGGTATCTCCTGAGGAAATCAATGTTCCCAATGACTCCAGTTAAGGACACAAGACTCAGCTGCAAAGATTCCAATAACTCTCAGTTTGTTCACCTGCCTGAGACTGACAATCTCCTGTTTTCCTCAGGTATGACTGAAGAGTTCTGTGGCTGGGAACATCTTCCAGCAGCTCCTGCAGAAACCAAACCCCTCAGGGCAGCTCACCCTGAGCCTGGAGTTTTCACACCAAAGTCAGGATTATCCTCACAATGGCCAAAAGCCTTCAGTGCCAAATCAGAGCCTGTAGCAGTTCCCCTGTGGCTGTTTTGGTTTTTTTATGTGGCTTGGAACCCCTCCTGAGCAATTATCAACTTACAGGATCTGTAAACCTCTGGAGATTCTCTGTGACATTTGGATCCCACATCCCCCTGGCCATGTGAACTCCCAAACCTGTCCTTAGAGAATTAACTTTTTTCCTTCCAAACACTTGGGTTGGAAAGGTAACACTGAAAATGTTGTGCTGGAGCAGACATTGAGCACACAAAGGAGAAGATCCCTTCTAATGTCTGTTTGTCCCAGGTGAAACATTCAAATAAACATGATGCTCCTTTGTTTTCACTAAAGCAGTTTGGAAGCAAGGTGATTTTTTTGCACAGGACTCTCAGCCCATGGGAAACTCACCTGTCTAATAAAAGACCCTCAGGCAACAAGGCTCTGTTTCAATAATCCAGGAATTTTGATTCCCTAAAGGGAGTCTTTGATGCTCAAAGGAAGTTTCATCAATAAGGAAAATGCACACACAGACAAGAACAGGTCCAAGCAGTCTGGTTTAACAAGTCAAAACAGAAAACACAATGTCACACACTGTACTGCCTATTATTGCTGCATTCTAAATCTATTCCAGGTAATTTACTATTAAAAGTTATCAAAGGCATTTAATTACATACACGTGGACTGGTGACTTTCTGTTTGAGTTAAATCCACATGCATATCCTTACAAAAGGACCACAGGAGGAAGTTTCCTGTGGTGTCTGAACCTGCTGGCTGAATGATTTGTATCCAGGTGCACTGAACAACTTGGATGTTAAAGCTTGGACAAAGCTCTTGCATCCAGCCCACTCCATCCTGGCATACACCTCATGAGGAGTGACACACCTGTGTTCATGGGCTCAGCAACAAAACTTGTTAACAAAAAACATTGTTTGTCGGTTCCACAGAGGCTGCAGGGCTTTAACAAAATATCTGTTGTCTACAAAAACCCAATGGCAGCCACTAACAGTGCAAGCACAAAATCGACACTGCTGCAGCCAGGCTGGTGAAGGAGCCCAAAATCTGTGCAGTGTCACTTTTGTGATCCCTTTACAAGGGGTTATGCTTATTCAGGAGAGTTTTAAAGCAAAATTCAAGCCAGGCACATCATCATGTGGAATTGGAATAGGTTTAGAAACAACTGGCTGACAGCAGTATTTTAAATTCTGCTAGTAATCAAGAGAAAAAGGTAGGACCATCAAACATGCAAGTTACTACAGGCCCATTTAAAGAACAATCCTGCCTCTAGAAGCATTTATAAGAAACAGAGGAGGAAAAAGGATTATGCATAGACAAATATTTAAAGATAAGGCAAATGGAAACAGAAGGCTAAATTATTGTGCTCATTCTCAGGAAATCCATGGCAGACCCAAGAAAGCAAGCAAAAATCTTTTTTCCACCAGACTTTTACTATGGTGTATAGTTTTAAAATATGCACTGTTTAATGAAGCACATCAAGTTTTATTATCCAGTACACCATATAGAACTGGTTTATGAAACTGAAACACCTTGAGAGCTCACATTCTCCTGATTTCAAGTGAGTTTCAGTACATTTCCTACACTTAAATACACAATACTCATTGCACAGTAAAAACAGCAAGGACTCCAGCTTAGGGCATTTAATGAAACACACACATATTCCACACTAAAATTCTTGTTATAAGTAAAATAGGAACTACCTACATTATTAAAGTTTACTGAACACTGTTTCCCATTACTTAAAGCATGACTAAACCAACTGTTCTGGTTGAAAGTTTCCAGGCTCATTTTCTGCTTCAGATTGACTTTTTGTTTTAGTTAAATGGGAGGGAAGATGTAAGGTTCCAGCCAAAACTGCCCAATCATTACTAAAAACTAGAGCAGAAAAAAAGAGAGATGTATTATTCTTTTTAAGAGCAGCTTCCTTACCTTCTTCCCCCTCAAGAGAGAACATTCTTATGGGAGCAGCCGTCCTGACACAAAAGAAGAGCAGCTCTTACATTTTATTGGTCTTTTATCCATGCCCTGAAAAGTCCCCAAATCTGGCCAAGTTAAAGCCATTTGAAAATTCACAGGTAACAGGAGCTCAAAAGAGATTTCTTTCATTTTACCAAATCAGATTCTTAAGGACTCACTCTCTGTTAATGTTTTCCGGGTGAGAGCACATGAATGCACTGCTGCTGGGGGAGTAAATTTTGCTCACCTCACCTGGAAGCTCTGGATCTTTGGCAGCCACTTTGTTGCACCTCAGAGCCTGCTTTGATTGCTGAGTTAAAGCTGCTGTAGCCAGAGAGGAAAGTGAGACAAAGGAATGGAGACTAAAGAGGAAAATAACACTTGGATATTAGAATGCAAATAAAGAAAGTAATCAGAGCAAGAATGGTTCACTGGAGAGTCTCTGATTAAGACAGAGAAGACTGGGAAGAGTTGTTATTGGAGAAAATTAAATGAGTTCATGATGAACAAAGGGAATTTGGAATTTAGGAGATAAACAAGCTGGGGCACCTTGGAATGCACAGGAATCCTTGAAAGCAGCAGCAGAGGGGGCAGGTGGAGGTGGAGGGGGCAGTGGCTTTGCCTGGCATGCAGAGTCAGTTATCAACTATCAACTGCAGTTAGAAAAGTGCATTTACTGCATGGAGCTGCAGAGGTGTGACAGAGTCAGTGAGGAGCAAGGTGAGCTCACACCCCTGCAGGAAGGACTGGGACGTTCAGAGGAGGAATTCTGGCAAGAGGAGCTTTGGGTGGCTGGGCTGGATTTCCCTGGCTGGAGAGCTGGGCATCCTCCTCCTGAACTAAGGCATGGAGACAAGGTAGAAAGAAAAGTCAGAGAGGCATGCAGCACCTCCATAATCCTCCTGGGGAATTTCTAGGAAAAAACAAGGAAGTGACATCTAACTCATTAAAAACAGAACAGCAGCAGCCACTGCTGGAACCCTAAACTGAAACCAGATCTGACTGATGCACTCCAAATAGAAAGCAGAGCACTGAATTAAAGTACTGTGACAATAAAAATGTAAATTTTTATAAATGGGCTCTAAAATATAAATCTTTCAAGTACCTCAGAAATCAAGGTAAAGGGTTCATTTTTCAATTGTTCAGTGAACAAATAACATTCTCTAGGAGGTTAGTGTTTTTGATTCATGTTAAAATTCATTAATATAGCTTAATTATTCCAGTTCCATTTTTCACATTGTACACCTAGTCTTAATCCTTTTTGTATCTCTGTGTAGATGTGCATATACAGAGACATGTATATATGTATGTATTCATTTTACCACTAAGTGGAAATGACTCCAGGTTGAAACAAATGAAAATGTTTTTGTTCCAGAACTATGATAGGAAATATCTTAAGCCTAAGAGCTATTGGTTTAGATAGCAGCTTTATCTGCTGAATGGATGAAGGAAATGGGAGTGGTTAAGAAGTGAATAAATGAACTCTGTATTAAAACCCACAAACTAATTCCCTTCCAGCCTTCCATGATCACAAAAGCCTAGAGCAAACCTCAGCTTAACTCTTTTTGTCTTTCAGAGTACTTGCACTCAGAATCCTTAAATGAAATCAGGAACATGCCACTCCACAGCATTTTTACTCCAGTCTCGAGTGCCACGTGTCCTTTATTAAAACCAAAGACCTGAAAAAGCAGTTGGTGGTTTGCAATACAAAAAAAAAAAAAAAGAACAGAATTTTCTCCACCATGAAGCACTTAAATTCTATTTGGGGCAAGCAGGATTGTTGTTTCCCTTACAGAAAGACCAATATACCAGCAATGAGGAACAGGACAAACTTCTGATACAAGCCTTGAGAAGGCAGCCAGTTGTTGAGCAAGTAGTGGGAATAAAAATGAAACTGCAAAAAGCAGGTGATGAGCAATGGTCTGCAGGAGAAGAGGAGGAGTGGAGGACAGGAAGGACAGAGGGACAGCAGAGGAATGACTGAGATGAGCTTTCAGGATGGGAACAAGATTTAGTGCAAAAACACAGATGCAAGGTGTGGAAATGTGTCCATGGGAGCAGGCTGGTGAAATGTAACCCTCACCCTCAGGGAATTGGGCAGGAAAAGGAGCCAGAATTTCGTATTTGAGCTACCAGCACTGTGGGGTCACACTCCTGCCCAGCCCACAGGAAACACTGAACACTTTTCCTTGGCTGTCCAGAGCTCTTGGTGCTGCTCTGGGCTCACGCAGCAGCTCCCCGTGCTGCTGGGCTGGGGAGCCCTGCAGGTGGATCTCACCTGGGGTCTCACCTGGGACCTCACCTGGGACCTCACCTGGGACCTCACCTGGATCTCACCTGGATCTCACCTGGGACCTCACCTGGGACCTCACCTGGGACCTCACCTGGATCTCACCTGGGATCTCACCTGGATCTCACCTGGGACCTCACCTGGGACCTCACCTGGGGTCTCACCTGGGACCTCACCTGGGACCTCACCTGCCTCAGGTGCCTCATCCAGCAGGGCACACCCTGCTGCTTTTTGGCTGTTCCTGGTTTTTGTTACACACGGGCACCCCAGGTGGCTCCTGTGCTCCTAAAAAGAGAGAATTACTTCTTGGGTACTCCCTATGAGGGAACTTGCTCAGAGCCTTTCTTAACACAGATTCTGGAAAGAATAATCTGTTCCTCCTTTGTTTCATTTTTGGAAGCCTTTCTGAGGAGGAATTTTTGCATCAAATATTGTTTTTCTTCTGGAGAGGGAGGCTGTCTTGTAATACAAATTAAAGTCTACACTGCAGAATGTTTTTTAACACCAGAAACTGAAAACAAAACATAAAAAAGCCATGTGCCTCGCTGTCAGCACAAGTAAAAGTTCCACAGTTATGATTTGGCCATCAGATTAACTTGTAGCCTAAGATCCAGAAGGAGGAAAAAGAAATCCAAAAACTCAAACCACAATACTTTTGTTAATCCTCACAAGTCTTAGGAGGCTGTACTAATCCTTTAGAGGGGCTTGACTCCCAAATGACAGGAGAGCCAGAGGAGTTTAGAGGCTGATGTGGTGGTTCAGAGATGCCTGTACCCTGGGAAGAGCTGTTCTCTGTCCTTGCTGCAATTATTTTATCTTTGATTTTAGGCAGGCAGGGAGAACTGTAATAGTTTGCATGCTATCCACTCAGGAACCTCCTTCTGCAGATACAGCTATTACCTAGATTTTGTAGGGTCTGAAAGCATCTTTTCTTTCTTATGCTTACATTTTTAATCATTAGCAATCAGCATCAGTAGGTCATTAGCAATCCAGCCAATATCCATTCCTGTTTTTTGCCAAGTGTTTAGCTGTAATTAGATGATATCTTCAGGGTTGTTTTTTTTTTCTATACACATTTTTTGGTTCAGATGGTTTTGTCTAATGCCTTACCCCAGCTCTTCAACAGCACAGATACACAGGAGGCTGCTCTGGTCAGCATTGGATGGATCTTCATGGATCCTGCTCAGAAACTGTCAGGAGAGCCATACAGCTGGCAGAAGAATTTTGGATCTGATTAAAGCTCATGTGGGTGGCCAGTTTTCTAGAGAAAACCAAGCCTAACTGCCAGAACTGAGCAAGATCAGCCTCTAGGGAAATTCAGGTTTGCCCTTGGCACAATCTCCCAGAATCAGCCAGAAAAAGGTGCTGAGCTTTGCCTGACTTCTCTCATGTCACTCTAGAAAGATTACTCAGCATTTAAACAACCAATATAATTTTAAACAGAAGAAGCACAGGCAAAGAGCCCCTGCAAGTGTAGCTACAGAGACCTCCAGTGTAAAAGCTGAATTTACAACCTCTAATAATGAGTTGTTCCTTAATAAACAGCCTGGGGAAGGGATCAGACAGAGGCAGCCCCAAAATGCTCTCACTATTGGCAAGTTCACAGCACACCAAATGTTGAGTCAAAGGAAACACAACAATGTTATCTAAAACACACAAAGGCCATGAACTGATATGGATAATGGCAAATAGACTACATAAATAATCTTAAGAAGATGTTATTAAAAGCCAACACTTCCATGCAGGCAATGAAATGTGGGATGCGGGGTTGTTTGCCATTCCCTTTCGATTGTACCAGGATGGGAACTGCTCATTTCCCTGCTCTCCCTCGACACCAGGCACAGAGGTTTCCCCAGGGCACAAAACCCTTCAGCTGGGGCTGGTGGCCACAGTGCAATGCTCGTTCTGTAGAGGAACTGTCGAGTGCTAGTAAGTGTTACCTGCCCCAAGACTCCACATGAATAGCAAGAAAAATGAGCAGCAAGTTTCCCAACCCTTGGGCTGCTGGAAGTAGCAGCAGTTCCCATTTTGTGGTGAGGTTTTTGTGGGTGCTCTACCTTCCCTGAATGCTTTGAAAAGGAGAATTCTCACACTAACATCTTAATTTTCCTCACTCTTATCTTCTTGCCCATACATCAAATCCTTAGCACATCCCCTCATTGTGTCTCTCCAGGGAGAAATGTGTGCACAGTAGAAGCCACGTCAAGTTTGAACCCAACTGTGCTATAATGCAAAAAAATAAAACCAACCCAGACAGATAGAGACATTTTTGCTCCAGAGCTAGAAGAAATTTAAAACATTTTCTCCAAGAGAAGAGATTTAATTCTTTGCCTCTGCTTCTGGAAAACTGAAAAGCAGCAGTACAAACTGTTCCCCAATTTCCTGTCTTTTATGTCCTTTCTATGAAATTTGGCTCTCCAGGTTTCAGGTCACATTTGTGTAAGATAAGAACCCTAGCATTAGTTATCATTTTTAAAGTAGCTCTCAAAACCATTGACTAGACAAAAAAGGATGCACAAGTCCCAAGAGGAAAAAGAATGTTTCAAGGAATTGGAAACAATTCTCATTCAAAGTCCAATATAGATGCCTAGCTGTGTTCATTGTCATTCCTCCTCTGGAGAAATAAAATGAGCATTTCCCTCTTCTTACAGGGACACAAACAAATATGAATGGACTGACACTAGAAGAGGTACTTCCAGGTATAAGACTCAAATCAAACCCAGTCTGTGCTCTCAAAGTTAATGAAGTTCTCCTTATTTTGCCTAGGACACAGACAGAGTATCAATTATGGCATGTGATGTGAATTTGCACAATGAGTACTTACACAAATTCAGTTCTCTCTCCCATTTTATGACTGACAGAGCAGCAGTGAGGCAAATAACGAGATTAATTTCCTCTTCTCTCACAAACAAGTCTATTGCCACAGGACAAAGAAACACTTCAGCTAAGAGGGCCATGCAGAGAAGAAAAAGTGTTGCTTTATGTGGGTTTTCTTTTAAACAAGCTAAAACAAAATGCAATTGCTGTTCTGTCCATGGATTTTTATTAACAAACTGTGGCTGATGCTGCTGGCACCTTGCTGCTGTTACTGAGAGGAGTCCTTCCAGCTGTGCTGGTGTTTTCTCCTGGGGAGGGACACGGTCTGCAAGAGTTCCATTAGTGTAAAGGAGGATGGAGCAATCCTGGCCGAGCTCACGCTGGGTTCCTGCAGCTGGTCAGCTCTGCCCTGCCCTGAGTGTGTCATGGACACCCACAGGAGCCAGCACTCACTGCCTTCCAGGGCATTCCTAAAAGGAGATATGGTTCAGATTAAAGAGATTATTGTGTTGGCCATTTTCCTCTAATGCAGCTTCGAGTTACCAGGGTAGGTTTTCCAGAAAGACAACACTGCTGAACTAGGAGGAAGGAGCAGGCAAGTTGTTATTGCCTTTTTTACTGCATGTGGAATTCTAAGTAACTGCATCCAAAACCAGGCTAGAAAATCACCAGGGTCGGACTACTTGAGTGCTGTTTTGGCTTTAAAATATGTCGGTGGCCACTTGTTGTAACACTGAAATGTAACTTTGCCAGTAAATCTAGAAAATTCTCTTCGTGTAATTGGAATTGCCTCCACATCATGAGGTGCTTAATAGGTTCTGTTCCACATAAAACCCCTATGGCACAGTCTCTGCTTCCTATGAAACGTTAGTCAGACTGAAATGTGTTTTTCCAAGGAGATTCTTTCTAACTTAACAGTAGAGTAGCCCTTAAAGTATGAGCTACATAGAACTGCAATTCTTAATTCCATCATTCATAATTCACAAATGTGTCATTCGGTTTTATAACAGTGACAGTCGCTAAAAACCAGTTCTGTTGAAAAAGGGCTCGAGTGATTTCCCCATTGCACTGCTTTAACTGCTCCAGACATCCCTGTGTCCAAGCCAGACTGCTAAATCTGATGTTACCTCCTTAACTCAGCTTTTTCTAGCAAAATTAATTGGCAAACCTCAACAATTCTGGTTATGTCTGTGGTACATTGATAATGTAGGTTGTTTTAATAAGGATAAAAAAGTCTGGGAGAGGAAAACGTTCTTGTGTCTGCAAGTCTGCTCTGCCATGGTTATCTGGGTGGTTTGTGCTGCAGCCCATACAGAGGCATATTTGTTTTGCTACAAATGTATGCTTTTATAAGGTGTTTTGGGATCCCCTGGTATGGAAAAAAATATTATTTCCTGCATGGCTTTTTTCCAAAACTTATAGGAGAAAGAAATTTCTGGTGGAGAGCAAACGTGAATTTCCACACACTGCCATCAAAATCCTGACTTTGCTTAGACAGAGCTCCAAGGATTTTTCTCCCTGCTTGCTCTCTGTAGATGTAATAACAGCATGTTATCTCAGGCCAGCCATGCACAACTTCCACACCAAATTAACCCTCTCTAATTCTCTGTCAGATCACACACAGCATATAGTGCCACAGCAAAGTTCCCTCTTCTTTTTGCCCTGTAAACATTACAGCCCCACTAGGAACAGCAACAGGCATATAATAAACTAGGAATGCAAATTCACACACATTTTACAGAAGAAGGTTTTGTACACAGAAACTGCAATCAAAATAACCTGTTATAAAAAGACACTTTGTGAGCCAATCCAGCAGAGACAAGAAAAGCTCTCTGGTGGAAGGAAAGACCAGCACTTGCATTCATATTTTCCCTGTTACTGAGGGTGTCAAGAAGAAAAACTACCCCCTTAACATTGGTTTTAAGTTTAGTATTAGTCTATTTTAATTTTTTTTTTCATATTACCTCTAGCAGATTGAGAGTTGCAACACCCTCAGCATCTGCTGTAAATTCAGTACTTGGATGGCTCAATGCCAAACCCTCAAAGAGTTTGTGTATCAGTCCACAAGCCACACTTCATAGTTTTCAATTTCAGAGCCTCACCTAAAGCTGGTCTGGATCATTCTTCAGGTCCCAGTGAATTCACTCAGGTTTATCAGCCTCACATTAAATTTGTGTTAGACCAAATCTTCCCATTTGATTCTATCTCTCCTTCAAACATTTTTCCTTTTGTTTTGTCATGGAGGCACGTGGTTCCAATTAACATCTCCTTCAGTTTGTCTTGAGAAAGGCAGTGCTGCTGTTGAGGAGCTTTCAAAGAAAT
Source organism: Rhabdornis inornatus (assembly GCA_013397075.1). NCBI lineage: Eukaryota > Metazoa > Chordata > Aves > Passeriformes > Rhabdornithidae > Rhabdornis > Rhabdornis inornatus. Next base: position 282,247 of record VWZS01000729.1, on the reverse strand, counting down.
CTCTCCTGTCCTGTGACAGCCCTGTCCATCCAAAAAATGTCCATCCATCCCTCCCAAAGCTCCAAACCATGCACTGCTCTGCTGGATGATAACCCCTGCACTCTCCTTGGATTCTCGACTCCAGCTCCAGAAGAAAGGACACAGCTCTGTTATCTATATTGTATCCATCTGTGATTTATATTATATCTATCTGTATCAGGAGGCTAACATTAATCCTATAAAGGATAACTCTAAGCAAAGAATTAAACCAACCAAACAAACAAAAAACCAAAAGAACCCACAGTAGAACTGACATGTTTTATAAAAAAAAGATGATTTTTCCTAGCAATAGCTGGGTAAGAGGAGACATTTGTACTATCCAGCTGGAATAAACAACTGCCATTCTCCCATATGGGCAACCCTGAAAACTCTTGAAAGCAAATTTCCATTGAGTAATGTGGTATTTAAGTTTGGGGTTTGTTTGCCTTTTTTTCTTCTCTTCTTGTACAACTCAATCCAAGCCATCCAATGCAGTGGATGTCAGAGAAGACACTCTCACAGATTACAATAAAAAAATATTTACCCCTCTCTCTAGGGACCCCTAATAGTTTTTGCTCAGCATGCATATAAGCAAGCTCTGGCTGAAAATCCAGTTATTGTCTGAGTAAAAATGAGTGAAGGATTCTGTCACATTCTGTTTGGCTTTAATCTTCTAACTTTCTTTTTTTTTTTTTCTAAACTGTTGAGAATCATGAACTGGACATCAAAAGCTAATTTGTAAAAAGCTTAAGGCTCCAAGGTCTGGCTCAGCTAGAACAGTTTTCGTCCCTATCATCAGACCTTCTACTTTCAACTGTGTTTTTTCTAGGCTGGATAACACATTATCCCATGTTACACAGGGGTGGAGTGCTGGGAGGAGATTTGCCCAAGTCCTCACAGAAAACCATTTCAGCACTGAGGACACAGGTGGTAAAACTCAACTTTTCTCCAAAAAAACATTTCTCTGCTGTTAATAACGTTTTGACAATTGGCATCATTCACCAGTCTTGATTTCATTTCCTGTTGGAAAAACACAGGCAAATCACGCTACTAGCAAAAGTTCTTGGAAAATTAATAAACTCATAAATTAAATAAACGCTTGAAAAACAAATTGATTTTAAAAAAAAACAAACAAACTAGGAAGATTAAGGAAGAATGAATTTGATGAATTTGCAGGAAGGAAAAAAGAGGGTTCTGAGAACAGTTGGTTTAGTGGCACATTGTTTACAAGCAGAAATGGATGCCATCAAACGTTACTGCTGGGTGCTGCAGGCTGCACTCCCATTCCCTGGGTGCCATTCCTTGGCTGGCAGCTGCCAGGAAGGGGCAGCGCAGTGGGGACGGCAGGGAATGGCAGTGTGGCCAGAGCCTGGGCTGCTCCAGTGCTCCCAGTGCTCCCAGTGCTCCCAGTGCTCCCAGTGTGCTCCCAGTGTGCTCAGTGTTCCCAGTGCTCCCAGTGCTCCCAGTGTGCTCAGTGTTCCCAGAGTGCTCCCAGTGCTCCCAGTGCTCCCAGTGCTCCCAGTGTTCCCAGTGCTCCCAGTGTGCTCCCAGTGTGCTCAGTGTTCCCAGTGTGCTCCCAGTGTTCCCAGTGCTCCCAGTGTGCTCAGTGTTCCCAGAGTGCTCCCAGTGCTCCCAGTGCTCCCAGTGCTCCTAGTGTTCCCAGTGCTCCCAGTGCTC
>VWZS01000729.1:227775-272441 GCA_013397075.1 Rhabdornis inornatus | reverse complement strand
CCCAAAAGCACAGTGCAGCCCCAAAGGGCCTGGGGAGCTGCTAGAGAAGTGATGATGAATTTCCTCTCAATGTCCCATCTTTCCAGGGGCTGGGGATTCTTTCCTCTCTCAGCTTTTTTACAACCTGTTTGCACTGGGCTGCATTTAATTCTGAGAGCAAGGGCAGCTCAAGGGCACCACAAGAGCAAACAGAAAAAACTTCACTGAGACAACAAGAAACCTTCAGCTAACCATTTCCAAAGCTCCTGTCCAGTAACTGCCCTTTCAAACGATTACACCGTGATCAGGGAATGTCTGACTGGGGAGGAAGTTTGTTTTTACAAGCTGTTGAATGTGATAGGGTGTTTTTCTTTAAATCATAAATCTGTTGACTTTTGTGGAAGCTTTTGGAAACTATGAAACATGCAATTGTTTCAGTGAGGGGTTTGCTGAAAAATGCCTGATGGTTATCTTTAAATTATTAGTTTAACTAAACAGGAGAGGTTGAATAGCTATAGATGGATAGACATTTTGCAGGGAAATACCTGGCTGTGTCTGCATCATTCATCTACAATTCTCAGCTCTCCTCAAAGCCCAACAATAAAAGCTGCTCTGGGCTTCACTGGTTAACAGTAAGGGATTTAAATGCATTTTAAAAGCCATACTCTGAGGAATCTCTGCAAGTACAGAGTTAATATAAGCCCCTTGTCTGCTCCAAAACCCATGCAGTGAATGCTAGCTTTGGCTTATCACTAGACAAGCAATTTAGTGCTTCTCTCTGACTCCCAACATCCCTTAAATGGTGACTGCAAGACCACAACTGCCTTGAGCTTTTCACTGTTCCATGGCAGTGTTATGCAAAGGAAAATGGATTCAGACTGGAGGAGAAAGGGACAGAGGACCTAAAGGGCAAACAAGGCTTTTTTTTTCCTTTGCATTTCATAAAAGTTTTCTTCAGTATTACTGCTGGGATCAATTTTTTTTCACCTGAGGGATAAAATTGACCTCTTCAGAAAGAGTCAGTAGGTAAAAACAACACAGCATCTCAAACCTATGTAAGCCCAAAGGGTTAAATTTTATCTTCACTTTCAATTATTCCTATTATCAATTAAGCCAAAGAAATAACAGTCACTAATCTACCCTTATCTGCCATTAGCATGTACCCAGCTCAATGTGCTTTATAAGCATGAGCTTTGGCTCCCAGCTGCTGTGGAACAGGCAGGCTGCCCTCATGCTCCTTCCACTGACACAGGAGCTAAGGCAAAAAGGAAATTGGGCACCTGCTGATAATCCCCCAAAACTCCAAAGAAACATTATTAGACATCTCAGAAGGCAAGAGCAGCTGGGAAGGGGAAGGACAGTAAAGGTAAGACCATGGGTTTTAATGCACCTCCCTGAAAGTGTGAAGGACTCTGAGATAAGTAGAGAAAAAGACATTCAGAAAGCTGGGGTTTTAGCAGGCAGGTTGGGAAATCACACTTTTTTCTTTGAAGGAAAAAGAAAGTAATGTACAGTTCTGATTCAAAAACATTAGTGTAAACTTGAATTTCATCTCAGAGCTGCCCCTTTTCCATGCAGATGAACACAATGCTCATCTGTCCTGTAAATTCATGCTAAAAGATGAGAAAACTCCTCAGGCTGAGCGTGCCCAGGGCAGTTCCTGCAGGAATAGTGTGCCAGGGTCTCACAATTATCATCCTGTGCGATTAATCTGAGCCTCCAGCCCAGTGTGCCAGGGTCTCACAATTATCATCCTGTGCGATTAATCTGAGCCTCCAGCCCAGTGTGCCAGGGTCTCACAATTATCATCCTGTGCGATTAATCTGAGCCTCCAGCCCAGTGTGCCAGGGTCTCACAATTATCATCCTGTGCGATTAATCTGAGCCTCCAGCCCAGTGTGCCAGGGTCTCACAATTATCATCCTGTGCGATTAATCTGAGCCTCCAGCCCAGTGTGCCAGGGTCTCACAATTATCATCCTGTGCGATTAATCTGAGCCTCCAGCCCAGTGTGCCAGGGTCTCACAATTATCATCCTGTGCGATTAATCTGAGCCTCCAGCCCAGTGTGCCAGGGTCTCACAATTATCATCCTGTGCGATTAATCTGAGCCTCCAGCCCAGTGTGCCAGGGTCTCACAATTATCATCCTGTGCGATTAATCTGAGCCTCCAGCCCAGTGTGCCAGGGTCTCACAATTATCATCCTGTGCGATTAATCTGAGCCTCCAGCCCAGTGTGCCAGGGTCTCACAATTATCATCCTGTGCGATTAATCTGAGCCTCCAGCCCAGTGTGCCAGGGTCTCACAATTATCATCCTGTGCGATTAATCTGAGCCTCCAGCCCAGTGTGCCAGGGTCTCACAATTATCATCCTGTGCGATTAATCTGAGCCTCCAGCCCAGTGTGCCAGGGTCTCACAATTATCATCCTGTGCGATTAATCTGAGCCTCCAGCCCAGTGTGCCAGGGTCTCACAATTATCATCCTGTGCGATTAATCTGAGCCTCCAGCCCAGTGTGCCAGGGTCTCACAATTATCATCCTGTGCGATTAATCTGAGCCTCCAGCCCAGTGTGCCAGGGTCTCACAATTATCATCCTGTGCGATTAATCTGAGCCTCCAGCCCAGTGTGCCAGGGTCTCACAATTATCATCCTGTGCGATTAATCTGAGCCTCCAGCCCAGTGTGCCAGGGTCTCACAATTATCATCCTGTGTGATTAATCTCAGCCTCCAGCCCAGTGTGCAAGAGCCTCAAAATTATCATCCTGTGTGATTAATCTCAGCCTCCAGCCCAGTGTGCCAGGGTCTCACAATTATCATCCTGTGTGATTAATCTCAGCCTCCAGCCCAGGCTCAGCAGGGTCGTGTCAGGAGCTGCCAGGATCAGCCCAGGGGCAGAACTGCATGGATGCCTTGGGATCTGCAGGGACAGGCTTTGCTGTCTGGCTGTCACACCTGTGACACTCAGTTTCACCTAAATACAGAAAAGACCCTTCTCAGGACAAACAATCTGCTGTTTCTCAGACAAGCCTTACTGTCAGTCATACACCCAAATAAACATTTCCTGTATTTACTAAAGCTATTCCCAAATGATGCTTTATGAACTTTGGTGTAAAACCTACTCTTTTCAACATAGACCAGCAATAAGTTCAAATTAAATGTATAATCAATGAATAAGTTTATGATGTGATCAAAAGAACACATTGAATTTAGTTAAACTAGTTCCTGTGAAGTGACCTGGAACTCTGTCCAGGATTTATAATTTCCATAAATTGGCAGTGGCAGGAGCCAGCTGAAAAACATGAAACAATTGAATGCTTTTGTTAAAAACATTTAACACTATATTTCTCATTTCAATCAAACAATCATAGCTATAAATTTTCTGCAGGAGGCATTATTTCCCACACAGTGCAGAAATTACCTCTGGGACTTCATTTTCCCCCAGACAAAGCAGGAATTCTTTAGCAGTGTGTGTGAATATCTGTGTGTGAGAGCACAGTTTATAATGCACTAGATTGTTTAGCCTCCTGCAGTTTACAAATAATAGAAGGAAGTTCCTTTGTTCACGACAATGGCATCTTTCTGTAGTAGAGAAATAACTCTATTTACAGTTTGGAGTAGAGGCCAGCATTTCATTAACTACTTTTCTCAGACCAAGACCAGGAATATTTATGGGGTTTAAGAAAATGGTGTCATGTCATGTGAGTGCCTCAATAATGAAATTAAATGTTTCTGAATGGGGAAGAGACTGTGTCTGAGACAGTGGCTTTATTCAGTGTGGTGACTGTGAGTGAATTCAGTGCTGCTGCTCCAGGTGAGAGATGTAAACCATCTTCAGGAAATAAAGAGCCAAGTGCTCAGTTTTTACTGCCTGCCTCTCGCTTGCTGCCACCTATGGCAAAGCTCCTTGGTAAAAGAATAAAAGTAAAATTCTTGTGCTGCACCCAGGGCCACAGGGCTCAGTTTCTGGCTCTGTCCCAGGGTCAGTTGGTGACTCCAGTGTGTTTATCACAACTCCATTAGCAAGAGGGTGACATCAACATTTCTACCCCTCCTCTCCTTAGTTTAGATTGCCAGCTCTTCCCAGCAGAGTGTTCTGGAGAGAAGACCTCTGGTAACATACCCAGAATTTCTTTTAAAAGCTGAGAGAAGTGGGAAAGGACAGGCTGCACACTCAGGATGTACATACAGATAAGTCTTTGTAAATACAGATGATTTTTCCTAAATGTTCTCGTTCACCTATCAGAATACAGAAAAATAAAGCAAAAAACCTTTGTAAATGCTGATAGTGATAACACAATGATGACAATTAGAAAATGATCAGTTTCTCTGGGATAAATTACTAAAATTCACATGCCAATTCTGATAAAATCTCAACAGAACAAAAATTTCAAATGAAACAGTTTTTTATGGCTTGGTATCCCTTTTTGTCCTTCCCAAAAAAAGTACATAGCTTGAACTTTTCAATTTTGATCACTTTATGCCACCACTTTTTAAAATAATATTGTATTACATACAACACTATGTTGAAAAAACAAATCACAATGAAAATGTGAACATTTGCAAACTTTTGTCCTTTGGGGAATTTCTACAATTTTACATTTCCCACCAGAAATTCACTTTACTGACTAAGATTTCATCTGAACATTTTGGTCCTGGGAATTAAACAGTGGGAAAGTCAAGAAAGTGATCATTTGTGGACTGAAAAATGAGAGAAGCTTAACAAAAAAAAATCCACCAAAAAAATCACAAAAATTGCACTATCAATATATCGAGACATCTGAAAATTGCCTGGATAATTACCACTAATTCTTTCTGTTAAAGGCCTGGTGTGGAATAGTTGAATATCCCTCAGTGTGCAGGTTCTTGGTAGAGAGCACAAACCCTGATGGAGGGAAGACAACTTTCAAACCCTGCTCGTGGCACATGGACATCCCCATTTTTTCACAATCCTGTGACCACTCTGTTATCACCTACCCACGCCAGACCCAAACTTTCCCAGGACATTGCTGCACCAAGGAATTACAGAAATGATGGAGGCACAGCCATAAATGCAGGCAGGGAACAACACTCTGCTCCTCTCCTAGCAGCTGTCAGCACCAGCTCTGGGAGCAGATGAAATGGAAACTGCAGCTCTGTCACACATACTTTTGAGATGTGATGTTCTGGCCAGAGAAAGACACAAATTGTTTGTCTTTAAAAAGAGACAGGAACACTGACCTTGAAGATCAGATCAAGTATAAAGTGGCCTAAAATAACAAACAAAATGTATGTCATATCTCCAAGATTCATTCCTCGAGTTTACACATGAAACTCGTGAGTGGTTCTGGAGAGGCTGATCCTGTGAAATGTTATTGAGAACTCGGAGGCCAAGAAACTGCCAGTGGGATTTTGGATGCTCAACACCTTCCAGGATCATTGTGATGGGAAAAAAAGAAAACCAAAATGCCCTATTAGATTAAAATCAAAGGTCTTAATCCTGATGGCAGGATGCTGCTCTATCTTGCTTTTAATGGACTTATTTTTGGAGCAAGACAGACTTGCCCTCACTGGAGGAGGGCAAGGTTAGGAAACATTTAAACACACTGGGCACACACAGGTCCCTGGGATGTGTGGGATGCAGCCAGGAGAGCTGAGGATGCTGCCCTTGCCTGGACATCTCTGACAGCTTCTGGCAACTGGAGGAGCTTCCTGAGCAATGGAAGGAATAAATGTCATCTCTGTCTGCACAAAGAGAAAGGAGGAGGATCTGAAGAGCTGCAAGTTGTTCAACCTGACCTGCATCCCCGTGGATCTGCTGAAGCAAATAATGCTGGAATCCTTTCCCAGACACTGAAGGATATAAAGGTTATCAGGAGCAGTCAGGATGAATTTCCAAAGGGCACGTAATGCCTGGCCAAGCTGGAAGCCTGACTAGCTTGGTGGGTGACAGGAGAGCAAGGGATGGTGTTTGTTTGACACTTTTGACACTCTCTCACATAACATACCCCCAGGTAAATAGTTTAAATACAGCTTAGGTGAGGAACAGGGAGGTGCATTGCAAACTGGCTGAATGGCTGAGCCCAGGAAAGTGTCATCAGCCCCAGGAATTCCAGCTAAAGCCAGCCACTGGTGGTGTGTCTCAGGGGCTGACACCATGTCCTTGCCTTTAACCCCTTCCTCAGTGTCCTGGGAAATGGGCAGAGGATATGTGCAGGGAGTTTATGGATTGCCTGGAAAATAGAGCAGTGAGTTCTGGACAAGGTGGTTGTGTTGGTGTCCAGAGGGGCTTGAACAGATTTTGAAGATATTGAAAACCTGGCTACATGAGCATCGTGCTGGGCAAGCTCCTCTGGGTGACCCCACTTGTTCTTTTCTCACTGCACCGAGTCTGTGGCTCTGAAATCTGACATTACTTTGAATGTAAAATCCAGCCACAAACAGGCAAACAAACAACCAAACAACAAACCCCAGAAAACAGGCAAGAATAAGTAAATCCATGACAATCCCTTTATCTTCTAAACTGTCTGCAAGATCCAGGCAAGTAATGTCTATTTACTGAAATATTTTCCTGTTATTTTATTTGTTTATTTATTTATTTATTCTTGCCAGCTTGGTGATCCTACAATATCCAGCTCCTAAGTAAAAGTATGCATCTGCAATTCATTAGTGCAAATTTCAATCTCAAGCTTAAATACTAATGCAAAGCAAGTTTTAAATCTTGCTTCCACAAGCAGTTTCTCTAGAATTATAGGACCAGAATTAAGTTTGCATAGTAAAGGATAAAAAATCGTAGAGATTGTGATCAGTTGTAAAGCATAAACACAGCTTGAATTCCAGAGCTTTAAGATTAAAACAGCTGACATGGAGAAAACAGAACTCATCCCAAGTAGATGTGGCTTTCTATGCCTTTAGAAAAAAACTCCATAGGAACTAGTTTTTCATATTACTTACACTTTATAAATCTGCAGATGCAGTTTATATGCAGATTTAATTACTAACTAATATTACTCTATCTGCTGCCATAGAAGGCACAAATATTTTTATTCATGTTATTGTTCATTCCATACCTCCAGAAGTTGTGACACCTCAGCCTCACACAAACAATGGCAAAGCTGCACTAGCAACACCTTGTGTCTGCTCTAGCAAGTCATGCTGACTTCTTTTGAACTTTAACAAATTGGTGTTATGAGCACTGGGTAGCAAAGACTGGATTGCATTATCTGTACCTGCACTGTTCTCAACTTCACTGCAATTAAAGTTCAAAGATCTCTCCAAACACCTACACTCAACACAAGGTGTACCCTGAGTTAGGTAAAATTTATCCCCATAAAAAGAAAATCCATCTTTTCAGCATTTATGGGGCACTTAGATCATAAGATTTGTTCTGAGCCACTGTACAGGGGTGTGTTTGACCCTTGCTCTGCTCGAGGGTGTGTGTTACAGTTCAGGACTCTCAGGTCACTGGTGGATTTAGTTTAAGGCCTTCTCTGCCTTGAACTCAATGAAAAAATAAAAAGAGCTCTCCATACTTTTTTAACTCAGAGAAAAATCACATTTGGTCCCATTGCAAAAAAAATTAAAAATGGAAGAGAAGATAAATGATGGGGTTTTTCTTCCATTGGGGGTTCCTTGGTATGAATACCAATGGCATAAGAAAGAGAGAAAAGAAACAGTGCAGGGCAAGTTTTTGAGACTTTCAGATCAAGGGCTGCAAGCTCTGTACCAGTCATTCCACAGCCTCCCTTCTGAGGGACACCAAAACCTGCTCTGACTCTGCATGTCTGCTTCACATTTCACATCCTATAATCCTACACCAGAAAAATTCAGCACACAGGGAAAAATGGAGTCACAGTGGGAGAAGGGAACTGTGCTCAGGGATTTCATCAGTGTTGTGTTGATTTGATTTACACAGGGCAATACAAAACCACATGTATTGCTCCTTGGTTCACAAAGGAAATAAACCCAAACCACTGCTTTGTCAAACAGAAAAATCAAATGACACGAAGGCAGAAGAGTTTCACAATATAAAATGTTTGTAATGGAACTTGTAATTTTCCAAAGATCTTATTTGTTTGCACATATTCCAAATAGAGACTCTGCAGGAAGATGTACAGCTTCCACCTTCATAGATTTTCTATGATGAGACAAAAGCAATAAACTGTAAGGATCTGTAAACTTCTGAGTAGAAAATGTGCACTTGTAGCATTAAGTGAGGACAATTAGCACAGAAATTCTTATTAATACTGGTCTGGCAAGCTGGGTTGTTGCCAACATGTTTGTCCATTTGTTCCCTAATAGCACAGAATCTGCCTAGTGAAATAATACCCTGAAAGGATTGGGTTTGAAAAAGTAAACTCTAATTCACTTACCACGTTTTTCATTTTTAAAAAAGAAGGGAAGTGGAAAAGTGGACATGACTGCTTTCTCATTCAGACTGGCGTATTACACAGCACAAAGAATCAGGAATTGATTAGAAGGATTTATCTTTACACAGCAAGAAATAGTTAATCAGTATTGTTTACCTTGTTGGAGAGAACAGTTAATTGTACACTTAATTCTAAACCAGCCAAACCTCTATTGTGTTCAGCTAGAACAAAGTGTAGAAAAAACACACCACAAAGTTCAGGCAAAGACGTCAGCAGAGCCACAAAGGTGTCATGTGCAATAGATCTGAAAATCAGGAAAGCTGGGAGCAAATGAAGCTTCCACTGAAGGCATGTTCTTTCCTCAGAAAAGGAGGAAAGTCCTTGTAGTCCAACTTTCAGTTGACTTCACAGTACAGCTGGTCAGAACTGACATAAAGTTCGGGGAAAATCGAAATATATTATAGAAAATTTATTACTCTATATAATATATATTGAAAATTTATTACTATATATAATATATATGGAAAGCATCCGTGGCTTCCAAAAGGAAACAAATGGTATTTCAGGAAACATCCTACAAAAATTTTGCTGGTAAGAATCTAAAGAGATGCTAAAAGAATCCTTACAGCATCTTGAAGGATTGCAAGTGTCAGAACTGCATGGTTCAGCTACAGCTCGTCCTGCCACAAATTGTTTCTCCAAACACTGAGTTAAGTTTTACTTGCTTTATTAATTAAATCTTGTTGGCTTAATTTTTAATATACTTAGCCTTGTAGTCTGAAAGATTCTAATAATTCTCTAATAATGATGTTTAACCTCTCCTGGAAGGGAGTTCTACATGTGTGAAAGCTTTAATGAAGTGAAGACAATGCCCTACAACAACAAAAAGCAGGAGCTGACTCCTACAAAAATAAAAATGACCCCGAGAACAAGACTCCTCAGTTCTAACCCATTTTTAGTCAATGCTGGCAGTCTACAGAATATTCCTAAGGCATACAAAATAGCCACAAATAATTGGTCTAAATCCTGCAGGTCCTACCTCTACCAGCATCCTAAATTTTAAAATTGAAGAAGAATGAAAATAGTTAGTTCCTTTTGACCTTGAAACTAATTGTGGGTTTTTATTTTAAACTATTAATATCAAACTTCACAGAAAAGCTGCCATCTCTCTATGAAATTGTTAATTTAACTCCCAAATTTTGAAAAAAAAAGAAAAAAGTTTTATTTTTAGGCAGAAAATGTACTCGTTGTACTCGTGGTTGGAGGGATGTGTCTGGAAAGGTATTTGTGTTCTCAGGTGAGCAGGGACAAGATCAGCTGTGTGCTTGTCAGGAGGGAGGTAAAGGCTGCTCCTCATAGCACATCTGGAATATTTGTGCCTGTTTAACCCTAGGGATGGTTGCACAAGCAGCCCAAGCTTACTTGGAACAAGGGAATGCTTTTACAATATCACCATAAAAAGGCTCAAAATTTGATCATTTAATCCTGCTTTAATATTCCTTCAGTTCTTACAAACAGAGCAAACATCCTGTTTGGGGTCCCTTTGAAGTGCAGGACACAAGTGGGAGAACCAAAGATCCCAGCTCCAAAGGTGAGCTCGGATTCCAGCGAACATTTGGCTGGCTGGGAGCACATTGCCCTGTAATGAAAGGTGTGAATAATTAACATTCCCCACCGGGCTGGGGCCAGCCACCTCCAGCACTGATAGCCACGTCCAGGGAGGGCAGAGCTGCTCCCCCAGCTCGTGGGGCAGGCTGTGCAGAGGCTGGAGAACAGCCCCAGGGGGGTGGGTTAAAGCCAGGTAAATCCAAATGCAGCCTTTGCATCCCACTGCAGCACACACGAGGGTGCAGAGGACAAGCACAGCCTGTACAATTCAAGGTGCTCAAAGAAAGCCAGAATCCCAGGGAAATGCACTGTGCTGGATTCCATGGTGCCAGTGTCACTGCTCTGGCAGTGCAGAAGCTTGTAGAAGAAAGCTCAAGTGTCAAAGATCAGGAAAAAGCTCTGCCATGTCAGCCTCAAAGCCCCACGGAAATCACGGACAAATTGCATTGTTAAATTGAAATTACTGTTGGGCATGGTGGTCAATTATTCCCCATATTCACAGTAGAGAAAAGTTTTCCATTGAAACTGCTTTTTCTACAAAAGAGGTTCTAGAAATGTGCATTGTGCTGTTTAAATGCTATTCAAATTGATGCCAAGAAAAACAGTTGTGCCTGGCTGACATTGGAAATAATTTGGCAAGTTACTGAAGAGTTTTACTGTATGCCCCAATTTATTGCCGTGCATACAAAGCCATCCCATAAGCCAAAAGCTATGGTAAACCATAGCAACCTTGTATTTTCTGCAGAAGAATAAAAGGTGACAAGGAACCAGTACATTTTTCTGCATTAAAGCATATGATGAGGAACTATTTTCTACCAGAGTACAACCATGGGAATGCTTTTGTGGTAGAGAACTTTTAGTTTTGGTAAGTTTTAAAGCCTGTAGGTCATCTGGAGACTGTTTCCAGCTCAGGAAGTTTTTGAGCATGTGGTTAGACCACAGAGTGATCTAAAACACTTTAAGAAAATGTGGTTTCTTTTTCCCCCTAAATTTCTTTATGTCACACTTGTCAACAAACACAGCACAGCACACGAGGCATGAGATCCCAGAGCAAGCTGCCTGTAGGAGCTGGCCCTCCCATCCAAGCCTGCCCCGAGCCCCAGAGTCTTGTCGATGGCCAGCACATCCCTTACCATGAAGCCACATCAGCCCCACCACCACAGCGCTCTGAGGCAGCGCAATTAAGCCCGGGGTTAATGAGGCAAAGGCAGCAGGGCATTGTTAAATCAGTGAAAGCCTCCTGAGCTCAGCCCCCAGCAGAGCTCCAGCAGAGCTGCTGCACCAATACCAGCACAGCTGGAATACTTGCTGCTGCAGGCAGTGTGAGGGGATTTTTTATTTATCCCTTGACCTTATAATTATACCTGGATTATACCTGAATTGCTCTGGAAAAGACTGACACTGTTCTAAGCAGTGTAACAAGCAGAAAGCAAGCAAACCTTTTTTCTGTTGTCAAAACAATTTGGACCTCAGAAATATTCTATAATCATTATCCCCGCTGAAAATCCATTTTGGTAAACTCAGCTATTCCAAAATTATGATCAGGGCTTCTAAAAATTATGGGATTGAAAAATGGCAATGCTGTAAGAAAAGCATCTCTGAATACTGAGGTCATGGAAGTTGGCATTACCAGGCTTGAAGTGCTGCTGTCAAGCCCGAGGGAGGGCACAAGGGCTGGAGCTGCACAAGTCCCTGCTGCCCTGCTCACATCTGGTTCAGCTCCTGAGATCAAATCTTCCCTACAATTAACTCCTCTACTCAAAAAAAAACCCCAAAAAACCAAACCAAACCAAACCAAACCAAACCAAAAAAAAAAAAAAAAAAAAAAAAAAAAAAAAAAAAAAAAAAAAAAAACCAAAACAAAACAAAAAAACCAAAACAAACAAAAAACAAAACAAACAAACAAACAAAACAAAAAAAAACAAGCAAACAAACAAAAAAACAACAAAAAACCACCAAAATAAATTGTAATTGAACTGTAACACTGAAACTAGTGATGTTATACTTTGAAGCATAAGTAAGATTTCTTTCCAATAACAGAGAATAAAGCTAATTTGCCTTTGCATATCTATTTATACCTATAAGGAGTTGCACTATCTGTTGTTTTTCATAATGACTCAAATTAATGAGAGATTCACTTTATGAAATGCAACTTATTTCTCTCAGTAATAGAAATTTGGTTAGGATGATGGAGGTTGCCAAACTCAGCTGTCCATACACTCCAAATATAGAATATTAAAAATTTGTTTGAAATATCAAACAAAGAGAAAATAAAACACTAATAGTTCACAGAAACAGAAAACACAGACACTGAGTACACAAAAGTATTTTACATCTAACCAGCTGTATAATAATTTGATGAATCCCAGATGCTGCAGTAAAGCAAGGCAAGAGCTTAACTATGCAACATATTTGAAACAGATATCTATTATTTAAATTTATTCCTGTAATAACAGTGAAATGCACAGGTTATGAGTTTCAGCCTGAATTTCCTACATACACCAGGAACCGTAGTCCTGTCAGTAAACCACCTCAGTGGCCAGAAATGAAAGGTGCTCTGGTATTTACTGTGAGAAAGTAAGACTTTCCCAGATAGCCTACAAGAAAAAAAAAAAAAAAAAAAACACCTCTTTTTTTCCAAAGTACATCCGTTAGGAAGGGCCCTGAAGGAGGAGCTGAGCTCCTGTTTTTGCTCAGGACACTCTGAGAACTTTCAGAGAGTAATCTTCACACTGGAGCTGTGTAAACAGATGAGATCCATCAAGCACTCCTGGCAGGGCTGCAGGGCACGGCTAAAGCTTTGGGGAGGGATGGCCAAAGATCCACCCCACTGCTCTAGCTGCAATAGGCAGGACAATAAACAGGAGAACGTGGAGACTGGGAATGGGGAAGAAAGAACATCAGACTTCTGAGAAGGGAAAGGCTCCACATTTTCTCTGGGTGACAACATTTAGAGACGCCTGGCATGTTCCCTGAACGTGGCATGGAGAGGATTTACAGAAGGACCAGGCTTATCCAATATTTTGGGTGGACATGAAGTCCTCCATACTCGATCTGTTTGCCTGTAGAATGCCAGTTATAGGTAGAGCTCAGCAGCTGTATCAGAAAGGGGGAAAGGAGAGGCAAAGAAATATATCTTTGTGCTACATCTCTGCACAGATTCCATTGGGTTTTTCCCAGCTGTTCTGGAGGAAAACAAACAGCTGGAGTAAATCTGAAGTCTGTCTCACCTGTAGTTTCATGCAGCTATTAAAATAAGGGGTCTTCTTCAGGGCACTTCCCCTAGTTTTGGAATTGTGCTGGAGCAGTGTTGGTAACTCAGGAATGTTTTGGTCGTTGCTGGGCAGGGCACATGCAGAGCCAAGGCCTTGGGGGTGCACAGGGAGCTGGGAGGGGACACAGCCAGGACAGCTGAGCCCAGGTGGCCAAAGGATGCCCCAGACCAAAGGGATCATGCCCAGCACATCGAGCTGGGCCAGGAGGAGGAAGAGAAGGTGTTCCAGTGGTGGCTTTTGTCTCCCCAAGTGACCAACCCACATGATGGAGCCCTGCTCTCCTGGAGATGCTGAACACCTGCCTGCCCTCGGGAGGTGGGGAAAGGATTCCTTGGTTTGCTTTCTTTGTGTGCACAGCGTTTGCTCCAACTCTGAAATCCATGAGTTTTCCCACTTTCACCCTTCCAATTCTCTCCCCTATCCCACTGGGAATGAGTGAGCAGACAGCTGTGTGCTGCTTAGTTGCTGTGTGAGGTTAAACAATGACAGCTCTTTTCTCCTTTAGCCTATTTAATTAAATTAAATAATATCATATGACAAAAAAATCTAATAGCACATCTCCTTCAGGACTGCCCAGGGGGGCAATGTGATTTTAGTTGTGCTTCTTCACAGATACCTGCTGAGTTGTCATTCCCTCAAGTGCAGCTCACAGATGTTCTCAAGCTAACTTCAAGCCCTTGCATCACATCTGGCACTGGGACAAGCACAGGGGTGATCCCTCCCTGCCTCCCACCTCCTCCTGTGCCAGAGGTTACCATCATCCCAGCAAGGATGAGGCCGAGTGGGACATGTGTTCACTACCAGAGTCCAGGGGTTTCCAGCTGAAAATCACAAATGGTGTGGTGAGTCCAAATGCAAATTGCAGATGCACAGGTGCTGCTGCATGTGCCCAAAATTGTGGGTGAGCAGCAGGCAGGTGGCACACACCGAGCTCTGCACCATCACCACTGCACTGGGGCTTAAAACAGCAACTGAATGCATCTGCACACCTTCCCAAGAGCTCCTCAAAATATGGAGTACCAATTCCAAATGAAAAAAACAAAAGAAAATGGCAAGTTTAGGAGTGCAAATGTAGGGAACTGTAAAAATATAAATTCTAAAATGTAGGGACCCGTAAAAAAACCCTTCAATTGAAACATAAACATTTAAAACACATGAAGATACCAGTGATTACTCATCATTGCTGCATTGTCTAGCTCACAAGGTTTGCTAAAAAGTCTCTAGGTAGTTGAAGAATTCATCTTCCTAAAATATAAACCAAGGTCCTGCACGTATCTTTATAAGGAAATTTTGGTTGAGGATTTAAATCAAACTTCATTAAAAAAATCTAGAAATTCTTCCATAATCCAGGATTCAAAGATTCTTCTGTTTTTTAGGTTTGTCATTTTTGACTGGAAACTCATATCATCTTTTCTTATCATAATTAATTAGACAGGTTCATTAAATACTTTTCTTTGGTTCAATAAGCAGTCTATACATAATTTCTAAACCCCAATAATTTTAAATTCAAAGCTTTTCTGTACCTAAACCTGTCTGCAGACTCACTCTGGGGCTGTCACAGGAGATCCTCTGCCACAAGGTGCACAACCTCATGGCCTGTAGTTATCCCATAGCAGGATTACCCACATTTGTCATGTTATACACTTGGTTAGGTCTTCTGTAAAATGTGAAAATCCAGCATCAAACCTTTTGTGAGAAGTGAAGAAAGGAGATCATTTCTCAGGTGAGAATGACAAAACAGATGGCTTAGCTAAAAGGGTTAGTGGCAATCTACCATGTAGCCTACTATCCTAGTTCAAGAACTTATTCATGCTACCACTCCTAAAAACAAAAAATAAATAAATAGCCCACTTTCCAGAAATGATTAATTTGGAGTCCTCAATGGAGAAGAAAATATTTGTGTCTCCTTGGCCAATTTTACTGGAATTCTAGCCACGAAATGTAAGATCTTTCAGAATTCACTAATCTTACAGGGAGTGATTAAGTTGTCAGTTTAAGAATACAGTGTGGGGGCTTTGCAGTTTACTTTAGATTGTGGCATTTGGTTTAATTCCTTATATGTGCAATTTTTAAAGACTTTTATTGTTTTGGACTGGATCTAGAATGTAAAGCACCGGTGGCTTTTATGAGCCTGTCTGGGCTATCCAAACAAAAAAAAATCCTTGTAGTAGGCAAGTTTAAGGCAGCAGTGCTCATGAATTTTAATGAAAAGGCCAGCATGCATATGTAACACAGCCATGTGCTGAATGGACTCCAAGTGTTTTATGTGCTAGCACTGGCTGAATTCTCAGCAGACAGAGTGGCTGAGACGTGAGCTTTCACTCAGAGTGGCTGTGTGTCCTTCCCACACCCACAGAAGCTTTTCTGGCCACGGGGCTGGGTGTGCAGTGCAGGGATGAGGAAACCGAGGTGGCCAAAAATCGAACTACGTGTACAGATTGTGTTTCACAGTCGGTTTTGTCTTTTTTTTTTATTTCCGTATTTCTGAATTCTAGCTGAGAAATGGCTGGTGGAAATGATCTTTTTGTGTGCTGCAGCCAAACGAGCTCAAATGAAAATAAATGTCCATACACTGGGTGTCACATTCATCTATTTCTTTCAATTGCCAGCCAAGTCATCTCTGGTTCCAGAGGGGAAAAAAAACCAAACAAAAAGAAGCTCCAGCAAATCAAACAAGTTAAAATCCCATCATTTTTCCATAATTTTTTGATTTCCAGGGCTTTCAAAAGTTCACAAGAACCTATTTCTAGCATCTTCAAAAATACTTAATATAGTATTACATATACATTTTAATACATTATAATAGTACATAAAAATATTTGTTATATATCCATGAAATTAGATATCTGTGGAATTTCAAAAGTTCACAAGGACCTATTTCTAGCATCTTCAAAAATACTTAATATAGTATTACATATACATTTTAATACATTATAATAGTACATAAAAATATTTGTTATATATCCATGAAATTAGATATCTGTGGAATACTGACCCCTAACTTAAACATCTCCTATATTACAGAAAAACTGTGTTTTTTATTTTCCTGAGCCTGCCCTTCCTTCCTTCCTTCCTGGTTCTGGGCTACCAAACCCATGGACACGTGCACCTATTATCATAATCCATAAAGGAATTATTTTCTTTATCTGAGCAGGCCTGGAAATGCAAGGTGTGCCTCACAACTGCCCCTGTGTCCTCCTGCCTGCAGTGGCTTCTGGAGATGGTCACCAGCCAAGTTCAGAGGTCACATTATCATTTCATGGGGCCAGTCCTTTTTCCTTTTTGCCTGCAGCCAAGATTTCTCCCAAGCTGCAGAAATTGCTGTATGTAGGTAAACCTGAGAATAAAATAGGCCAAGTGTCAATGTTTTCTAAAGCAATAGGAAAGAAGTACTCTGTCAGAATTTCCAAGAAACAAATAAAAATTCACAAAAGGAAAAAAAAAAAAGTCTGTTTTTTGGTTCAAATTTCTCTGATTCCAGTCCTGTAGCAAAATATGCAAACTCAAAGCTATTCCATGAGCACACTTAGGGCATGTAGGGCTCAGGCTGGCTGTTGGATCCACGTGCCCAGCCTGAGCTGGGTCCTGCACAGCACCTTGGAGGTGAGTGGGGCATCAAGAACCAGGCTGCAGACTGAGTGAGGGTGCTGGGAGCTCTCAGAAGCCACCATCGTGTCTTGCATGTGAGAGTCTCCTCCAGATCACTCTGCTCATAACCCAGAGAAATGTGTCTGATGTCTTGACCCTAAGGAAATGTGGACATGCAGCTGGGTGGATGTCCTGGAAGTCCAGGAGGATGTGGAAAGCTGGGCACACCTGTGCAGATCCCATGAACCTGTGGCAAAAGCTGCTTGTCCCAGAAATGGGCCAGGAGCTTCCTGAGCTAGCTGCGAGTGAACCAGCCTGGCTGTCATTAGCAAACCTGTGGCCACACCACACAATCTAAGTTCATTTATTCTTTTAAGTCCATTGCTGTGCTGTTTCATCTCATCATTAACTGGTTTTGTTGCAGCTTTTCCCCATCACCTCCTTTTCCTCTGGAAACAAGGCCAAGTACACATCCAGCAGGTAGCTCATGTTGGACACAGGAGCTGTCATGGCAGAGATGCAAGTCAGGCTGAATGTCTCAGCTGGGGGTACAAGAGAGGACACCTAGCTCAGCAATCCATACATTGAACCCTAAACACTGCATCATTTAGTCCACATGGCTCACTCCACCTCTCTGTGCCACTATCTGTCATGTTAATTAGTGGGGGAAGACAAGAGAATGTACACAAAGGGTGTCAGAAAAGTGTAATTTTTGCCTGCTATCGGGTGGGAGTAGAGTCTGAGACAAACTTCAGGGGAGACAGACACAGCTGGCTGGAAACACCCTGCAGCCTGCTGGGGAAGTTAACTGAAAGCAAGGCAGACATGAGCTCACTAAGCTGCCTTCATCTGGTGGTTAGGTTATTTTAATCTCTCAGGAGATTCCACAGCACCCACATGCAGTGTGATAAAGAACAATCAGTGGTTCTCTGAGAGTGTCTGGAGCAGCAAGAAACAGCTACTGTCACACTTACCTGGATACAGAACTCTGTCACAGAAGAGGGAATGGAGAATAGAACCCCACTTAGAAAAAGGGGGAATGAAAAGTGGGTTTAATTTCCCTTTGTCTCTGGGAAAGAGCACAGCAGACCCAGCCCAGGCTAGAAGAGCAGTTTCAGGGGCAGAGTTTCTGACACTGGAAGGGACTCCAGGGTGTTATGAAGATACTGGACAAGGTGAAGCCAGATAACCATGAAACAAACTGTCCCTTAAAAAAAGAAAGCTTGCCCTGTAGATATCCTGCCTGAGACATCTCTAAGAGTGGGGAAGAGGTTGATGGTGAAGGAAAATCAAAGAGGAGAAGATGTCTGCCCAGCCATTCCTCAGTATGCTCAGTCACAGAGGGTGACTGTAATATCCCCTGTACTCACAGCAGGCAGCATGCAGTAGCCTAGGTTCACTAAAAGCTTTTCCAAAGAGTAAAAACTTGGTAGACAATCCAATCCATATGCACCCTTAACTAACTCAAATTTTCTTTCCGCCCTGCTGAACGTTCAGTATGCACTGAATTTAAGTTCTGCAGTAAATCAAAGCAATTAAAAATAGTTAACAGTTGCGTTTACATGAGAACAAGAATTTTCAGATAATTATTCTGAAAGTTGGAAGTGGAACCAAGCAATCTGTCTAATTAGCTTTAAACCTACTTCTGCTTTTTGGAGTCAGATTGGAAAGGATTTGAGGGATTTGAATTTCAGAAAGTGTTGCTCAAATACTTTAGCTTTAACACTAGTCTGAAAGTTCAATACGTGTCACAAACCACTGTAATAATAACGATGGTGATAATAAAACTTTGATAGCAGCCATCTGCCCATTCCAGACAGCTGAATCATTTCCAGAGCTCCCTGAGAGCCAGCCCTGACATGGATTTTTATTCACTCTATCACAGGCAGTATATGCAGGGTGTGCAGCCCAGACCTTTCTGCAGTGACGTCAAAGAGCTGGGCAGCAGCTTTTGACACTGCTGCAGGCTCGTCCTGGTGGCATTAGGGCATGACAAACGAGGAAAGGAAGAAATGTGTGTCAGGCTTGCAGGAACAGGGAAGGACAGCTCACTCAGCTGGGCAGGCAGCACTTGGGTTATCCTCACAGAGCTGCTCTCCAAAGCCTGCGTCACTGCAGGGCTGGGGTGTGGATTCCATCACTGAGGGGCATAACTCAGCTGGAGAACGCTTCAGTCTGGGGCCTGGGAAAAAAGGAAAAGGAAAAGGCATTGGAATGGTTAAGGCAGAAGCTAAACAAGAAACTGTAAAGAGAAGAGGCTCTAGCAAGTCGGGTCTGTGGTCTGCTGGTACACGTAGGGGTAGAGTACATGATTTAAAACAGTTTGTAAGGCACAGATAAGGAGATTTTCCTAAAGCAAACAGGAAAAAAAGAATCTCAAAATAAATTAATGGAACAAAATATTCAGTGATCACTCACAGACTGCTGGCAGGGATGCACAATGAATCAGTTTGTTCCAGCCCTGGTGATAACCCACACACAGCCACATCTGCCTGTGACCATATCTGAGCAGGACATTGCTGGTGTGTGCAAGAGGGACATGGCTTTTCCCCAGAACCCAAAAGCTGCATCTCTTCTGTGGTGCACCTGGACCTGTCAGCCCCCTGGGTAAGCTGGGAGGCTCACATCAGGTATTGATAAAAAGACAGAAAGCCTGGTTCTTAGCAGAGGTTCTTAATCTACCTGGGCTTGTCATCCCCCTGGATTTGTGCAGGGTGTTTGACACCGTCCCAGCAAACTGCAGAGCCACGGGGCTGATGGATGGAGCTCTCAGCAGGTAAGATATTGTGCTCAGACAGGCTGGGCACATCCTGTGGAACAGCAGACAGCCAGTCCAGCTGAAGGTTTTACAGGAATTCATTTAAAGCAGGATAGATTTTAGGAAGTGGTGATGGAAATCTTTGTAATTTTAAAGTCCAAATCAATAAGCGCTTTACAAAGTTCTAAAAAAGGATAAAAAGGTGAAAACCCCACAACACACTGAATCTCTAGCAGTGCTTAAGATGTGAGGTGCAGATGAATTCCCAGTGCAAGGGGGTGCTCTGTTCATTGCATCAAATACAGTTTGTGGAATGTTGCTATTTACACTTAATAGCTACTCATATTTATGTAAATGAGACTGCTGGTATTTGTATGAAATATGCTAATAAATACATTATTTTCTCTACCTCTAAAATATCCTGTGATTTAGCCATTCAGGCTAATAGCATAATGTGAACATTTAGAGTTTCTTTATGCTCTTACTTAATTTTGCCTTCATATTTTCACTCTACTTAGCAGTACTTGCAATATTCCAGCTGTACCTCTCAGAATAAGTATACAGTTTAGCATAATTACACTTATCTCTAATTATCAACATTTAAAAGCTTAGGTTTTACTCCCTGTACCTCTACTTTCATCCTATTTCCTGGAAGCCATTGAAAAGAACACCTCTAGTTATATCTAATTGCATCATAACAACGTGCTTTCAAAAGTATTTTTATTTGCTGTGGATTGCTGGTCTTGAAAGGAGCATTCTGGGGACTTTTAAAGGCTTTAGATCTTTAGATCTGAGGAATAAAGAATGAGGCATTACCACACTGGGAGGCACCAAGTGGCTCCAGGTCCTATATTTCAGTGAAAGGTGCAATAAGACAGAAGTTTCAGACAGACAGAGAATTATGAATATTCCTCTGAGATGAATTTAAGAGTGAAAAACAAAAGGATCTCATCTGAGGTAATTGTAGTAACCAAGTGCTATGATTACCTTTGATTTATTACACTGTAATGACCATGTTACCTGATGGAAAGATAATGCAAAAAGACCTGCAAAAAGTCAGAAAATAGATAAATAAAACAACTCAAAGGCAAAACCTTCCTAGGATAAATACTAAATACTAGTATCAGTATTAAATACTTAAAATACTTTAAAAATCAAATTAAATACCAAAACACTTCAAGTGTTTCTAGTGAAGTTATTCCAGCTGTTCTCTGTCTGTAAAGTCATCTCTTTCAAACACTTTGCCATGCTGGTGACAGGGTTGTGTGGTAGAAGAAACTTCAAAATGTCTTCCTTGCCTTGTGAATTTTCTCTCTTTTAGCTGGGCTTACTCATGATGTTCTAAAAGAGGCAATTCAGGAAAGCCTTAAGCCCCCTGAGTCTATTTTTTGTAAGGCAACAAACTCAGACTGAGTGCTTAGATAAACTAGAGCAGTGGCAAATTTACAGTGAGCCATGGTTCTGATGGAGAATCATTTTAACAGATGGAGAATAATTTTAACAGTCATGCAAAGATGCAGGAGCATACAAGCCAAAAGCATCAGACATCAGGGGGAAGGTTTTAACTGGGCCTGGTGCTGGTGGGAGGCTGTGGCTACACAGGAGCTGCCCCCAGAGCTGGGTGGGGAATGAGGGAGAGCTGAGGATCAGGGAGCAGATGCCACCTTTGGGATGGAGCCACAGCTGGGCACGACACAAAGCAGAGACTCTGCTGGGACAGCATCTCCTGAGCCTCCTCCAGCCCTTTGCTGAGCTGGCTGAGGTGACCACAAGGATGAGCAAAGGCTTCCAGGATGGTCCTTCCCCCAGGGCTTTAAAAAGAGACCCCTGGAGCCGTGGCCAGGGACAGAGAGAAGCCAGCACTGCACCCAGCACCTCACTGCCAAACTTCCAGATGTTCTCGTGTCTGGAGATCCTGCTGTCACCACTGCCACACCCTCTTTCCCAAAGAAAAGAGGGAAAGGAACTGAAGGGATTAGGAATCCTGAACAGGAATAGAAATATTCAGCAATGTGCAGTTGCTGGTTTAAGAAACATTCAAAAAACCAGGATCACAGGCTTCACTTACAGTGTTCACATGAAATGCCCTCAGTTCAATGCACAAAGCCAGTCATCATCTCATGACATGGAACAGACTGGAAATACAGGGTACACACTATTTTCAAAATTTCCAGAGGGGCAACGAAAAAAAAGAAAAATTTGATCTTTGAGATACCCCAAACCAAGACTTGAAAGGTTTCTGCATTACTCAGAGGCCAATTTTTCCAGGTTAGAGAGAATAAGTTGAATATTTCCTACTCAGATCTTTGATCACTCACTGCTCCTATGGACACAGGCTGCCCATATGGACTGGGAGAGATCTCAGTAATCCTTAAACCCAAAGTCTAATCAAAAAGAAAGTGAAATAGTCTCTACAAAACTTTCAACTTTACAGCAGTGATCTGGCCCATTAAGTGTTAATTCAGACATACCTTGAGAAACATCAATAAAATTTTGGTACATTTGAATCAAGATGTAATTTTTGCAGCTAAAAGCTGTCTCTAATCACAATTCTCATAAATATTCATGTGATCAGTGTTCTTTTATTTCTCTGCCCATTTAAGATTCTGATCTCTCTCCTGGGATCTACTGCCTGCTAGGATGAATTCCACAAAAGAAATCTAAAGCCACTGATACTGTACAGGGATGGGATTGCTCAGGTGATTTTATTCAGCACGTTTCAGTGTTAGATGAGCAAGATTTTTGTGTTCACCCTTATGCCATGTCCAGAAAAGCATGTTTTAATAAAGGTAGCTGATTAAAAACATAGCTTATTTCCAAATTTCAGAAACACATTTATCATCTTCCATTACCCAAAAAATAAATAAATATGAGAAATGAAACTCCTATCAGATGGAGTTATGACAATTCTTAGACATTTTTTTTAATGAACTTATACAGCTATTTTTATATGTTGCAACATTTTCCCATGTCAAACGACAGCCAAACCTCTCTGTTCACAGATTTCCAATAAACAACTCTTCTTTCAATTTGGTATCAACACCACATAACTGGCACAAGTTTTAATGCTGAACCCATAATAGCAGAAATGATTCTAGTCTCGTTAATTCTCCTTTTTTCATGACCCATTTTCTTTTGCTTCCCCCAAAAATCCACAAATCACTCCTGCTTGATTTTGCTATTTTCTCAGAAAAAAAAAAAAAAGAAAAAAAAAAAGGGTATTGGGTTGGATTTTTTAAAAGTACATTTCAAATGAAAGAAACTTCTCACATACACAGTGCAGGACAGGATTCAACTTGTGCAAACAAATCAAACTTCTTAAAGGTTAATAGCACTAAAACAAGCTTGTTTTTGTGGGCTGAAGAATCCCACAAAGGGGAAGGGGAACAAATGCCATCTAATATACATTTTCCAAAATTGTTCCAGCCTGGAGAGCCATGTCATATAGTTCCATCAATTGGACAGAAATTTTTGCACAGTAGAAGGCATGAGCTGTTTATTTCAGTGGGAGGCTCTTGTGTTCATTGCCATTTCACAGGTCTGAGCCCACTCAGCACCACCACATCCTCATGAAGTACAATTATCTGACTTTACACATGAATAAACCCAAATGTGAGCCTATGTTAATCCTACCTAAAATCAACAGTTTCATCTTAGTCATCTAGGCCCCTTCAGTGCCCAAGAGAACACACTGAGCTTGTCCAGGGAAGGATTTGCTCAGCAGTGCCATCAGTGGCTGAGCAAGGATGAATGATCCTCTGGCTGAAATGGGAATTTAGTCATGCAGCTGACCCAGGAGCCCTTGGCTGCTGAGTGCAGGTGAAAGGAGTGACAGCCCCAGGGCAGCTGGGATGTCACATCCAGCTTGGGATGGCCCTGGTGTCAGTGCACCTCCTGTGAGCTGGGATTTCAGGTGAGCACTGCGGGCTCCACCCTGTGCAGGTGTCACTGATTCACACAGCAGCTCCCACAGCTAATGCAGGAGTATCTTCATTAGCAGTTCTTCATTAACACATGTGTGTCTTCATTAGCAGTTCTTCATTAACACATGTGTGTCTTCATTAGCTGTTCTTCATTAATACATGTGTCTCTTCATTGTGAGTTCTTTCATTAATACATGTGTCTCTTCATTAGCAGTTATTCATTAATACATGTGTGTCTTCATTAGCAGTTATTCATTAATACATGTGTCTCTTCCTTAGGAGCTCTCTCTCCACTCCCAAACACAGAGCAGGTCACATGCTGAGGCTTTCCAGAGAAGATTTTGCCAAGATGCAATGCTTGGCATCATCAGCCCCACAAAGGCTCAGCTGAAAACCTACCTGACTTCCAGGGATACACAGGGATATAATCACTTGCAGTGCTAGCAAGAAAATAAAGAGTGAATTAAAAGAAGCATTTCAAATTTTCGAAGAAAGCTACAAAAAAGGGACATCATCATCACCATAAGCAGCTGTAGAATAATGGAGTAAAAATTACTTCCAGAACAGGTCATCTTGAGAACTTCTGCTAGAGGAAGGGGCAATTCAGCATGACAAAGTGGAGGAATGAAGGTGTGAGAAGACAGGCTAACATTTCACAGGATTTCAGAGTGTCACACAAAATATTTCCCAGAGTTGTCATACTCTACATGATTGTTCTGCTCCAAAAGCAATCAGGAGGGAGGGAGCCCTGGCTGTGCTCTGCAGAGAGGACACACAGGCTGTCCTGGCTGCTCCAGCTCTGTGTCACCAGGGCAGCACTGCTGTGAAACAGGGATGCAGTGTAGCAAGGTGTGACATCAGAGCAAAAGCACAGGGACAATCTTCCCAGGATATTTATGTCCAGCAGCCAATGTCCAGAGCTGAGCACCACACCTCAGGAGACAAGTGGGCCAAGTGAGGGGGCTGTGGACAGAACACCAAATAGAAACATAAGAAAATGGGAATATGGGAAAAATCTGTAGAAAATGGTGTTGCTCCACTTTACAGGAAAAAAAACAACCCAAACCCACAGGATTACTTTTTGTATGGCTCAGATTTATAGGTTTGAATGACAGTGAAAAAGAATATTGGGAAAAAATCAGGAAGCAGCACATAACTCTGTGTGGGTATTCCTACCTTTGGAGATTGTTAAAGAACAAGTTAGATAATCTTGAGATGAGACCAAGAAACGGATGGGACAATTTTTACAGTCCATCAAGACATTTAGGTGCTCTGCTCAAACAGATTTTGTAGTCCATAACAGATGTATCTGTACTATGAGGAGCAGGGCTGGTGGAGTAAGGTCAGCACAGGATTTTTTCCCCAGCCCCTCTGATTCTTCTCCCTGGAGTGCACAGTGGGACCAAGTGGTTTTCTCTCCTCTAGGTGTTGCTTTGGAGCTGAGAGCAGTGAACTGACTGACTGGAACTGCTGCTTCCAGGGCTCACTGCTTAGGGCTATTTTCCAGCATTACAGTACTGGAATATATCATAGACCATGAAAATAATTCATTTTATCTTATCCAAGTCAATCTGTAACTCATTTTTATCTCTTCACCAGCTGGATAATTGGTTCTGGAAGTGCTTCAAAAAACCCATTTAATATCTTGGCCCATGTTGTGATAAAATCCAGATGAATTCCAGCTCCTTCTGCACACCTTGATGGTGGGGAAGGGCACAGATGCTCAGCACGCTGCAGGCACTGGGATGCTCAGCAGAGCTGGGTGATGCCCAGGCCCATCCCAGCCCCAGGGAAGATCCAGGGCCCCCCTGGTGCCCTCCATCACCCAGATGGCAGCTTTGGCACACACAGGGACCTTCCTGAGCTGCTGTCACCTCCAGTGAGTCACTGGCAAAATGTGCATGCATTCTTCGAGAGTTTCTTGTGATAAACTCACCTGCACTTAGCTGCTTTTGGGCGTCACTTTTGGGTTTTCTTTGTTTTGTAGTTTTTTGTGTTTGCCTTTTTTTTTTTTTAATTTAAGTGTTTACTGGAAAACAAACAAAGAGGAGAAATAACATTGTATTACAGACTATTAGCAAGACAGCTATAGCAAACAGCAGACCAAAACAAGTTTATATAGAAATAGCTTTCATTATAAGAAACTTTACATGACGCACATCAAAGTGAAAAAGTTGGTTGGTTGTAACTCTAATTTCATTTTCTCCTGTAAAGAAAAAATGAGTTCATTGAAATTTCTGACTTTATTATTTCTTTATTACTCTCATATGGCACAAATTCTCCGGTCTTTTAAGAAAAAACATTAATTTATAATTCGAAGCAAAAATCTTATTAACTTGTCCCCATGTTTGCAAAGACTACAGGGATCTTCTAAAATTTTCTGAGGTCTCGTGAGCATGCTGTGGTAAGACTACATAAACCAGATGTTCACTATGGCATACAATATTCTGATGAAAAGATTACACATTAATTCTCAAAACACTTCACAGATGAAGCTTTATGGAAAGAAAAATACAGCTAAGAGATTTGATATCTGTATACTGCATTTCCTGAAAGGCTACCGAGGGATTTTTTTTCCCAGTCATAAGAAATCACCAATACAAAATATTCTTTTTTAAAAACACATAATTAAATTAGAAATAATTTTAAGCTGTTGCATTTTCTGCTTTTGTTCAAGGGGCACTGGGGCAATAAAGATGAATTACTGATTACTGAGGCTGAATTATCAAGAATGAAGCTGAGGGGACTTTCCTTCTGCAGAGGTAATATTAATTGTTGGCAGTTAACGGCAGAATTATAGGTTCATTTTGGTTTTATATAAAACTTTATTGAATTAATTGAACCGTGTGCACTGTGTCATAATGGGAAACATCAATAAACTCTGAGGGAAATTTCATTTCATTTCTGCACTGAAGGTTGCTGTAAGAGCTTGTGCTGTTCAGCTCAGATCCAGCTGCACAGCACTTGGCTCTTTTTCCTGCCTTTGTTAATCTTATGCCAGGGACAGGAGACCATTACCCACCAACACTTTAGAGACTGTTTGTACTGCAAACATTCTGTGTCAAAACTAATTTAGCAAGTCCAGAAGGAGAAGAAAGTGGTTCATGCTGGGAGTGGAGGTTCACGTTTGGGAAGGCTCAGATGCCAGCACAGGGCCAGGGACAGCTGGCAGGGGATTCTCAGAGCCACCAAAATCACCTTGGGGTGAGCAGCTGCACTGCTGGGATCTGGGGCTTCCTCCTGCCTGCAGGCTCCAGTGGGAGCCTGAACCTGAACCTGAGAGTTCTGCTGATCCCATCCTCTGCAAACCTGCTGAAGGCATTAAATGATGGATTATATAATAGCTGAATTAAGGAAATGTTTGCACATCATTACTCTCGTTGTTGTACGTTCTCTCTCTTTCCCAGTTGCACTTGAGGAGCCTGACACAGACTGAGGCCAGCCCAGGAATGTGGCCTTTGGAGTGGAGCATCAGCAACACAGCTCCAAAAACCTCTGGGAACGAGGCCCTCCTGTGCCTGGGGCTGCTGCTGCTGCAGTAGACACAGGGAAGAACAATCATTAGCTCATTAACCTTTTTTTCCATCAAGATAAAACCCTCCTGCATGTATTGACAGAGCATCACCATTGGTTTCTTGTCCTGAGATCCCCCTTTGTGTACACACCAAGAGACAACAGAGTTATCTGTCAGTGTGCACTCCTGCTGCCATCTTTATAATGCTTGGCACTTTGAAACTCTTCCTTCTGGTAAAGACTCCCAGAAGCTTCAACAAGGTTGCATCAATAAGAGTCAAAGAAATTTAATTTTGCCCAGTTTCACAGTTTCTTGCAATTCTGAGTTGGTTTACTCTCCAAATGCAAAGGAAGTAAAATTATAGAGGTGACTCCACCACTTATTTTTGTGTGTATCACAACATTCAGGCAGAAAGGGTTGACAGAACTGGTTTTTAGCTCGACCAGTCCCAAGTTTAGCTCATCTGGGCTCACTCCAGCAGCTGGACAAGAGCAACTATGAAACAAATGAGGAATAAGTCTATTGTAATCCTTTTTAACATCTCTGACTGAGCCATTTGGTTCAGCTGCTTGCCTGCAAAAGGCAGGATGCAAGGACCAGCCCAAACCAGGCTGCTCTGGGGAAAGCCCTGTAAGCTACCAGAGCTGATGGCAGCTCTGATATGGAACACAGCACAGGCAGTAGCTGTGACCTGCAAGAAGCTGTGAAAGAGCTGAGGCTGCTGAAAGAAATGTTCATGGTGACAATAAAAATCGGTTCAAGCCAGCTTGTAACACTCAGAAATTCTTTCAAAAGGAGAGGGCAGTGAGTTTGGTTTGTGACCATGTCCTGGGGAAACACTATGCTCATTGGTGACACATTCCACTGTGACCATCACAGCACTGGTTCCAGATCAGCACATGCAGCTTCTGGGCAATGTTTTCAGATGCACTTTATCTGAATTTGCTACAGATTATGTAAGAAAAACAAAAACAAATGTTGATTTCCTGCAAGAACAGCAAAATAAAAGGTTTTCTCCATAAGCAGACAGATCAGATTTTGGGGATAGAAGTTATTTCAACTCTATTCATTTACTCTGTTGGCCAAACTCTTCCTCCCCACCCAGCCAAGGTCTCGTGCCAAGCTCTGGATAAATCGCTGGCAGCCATTTCCATGACATGGTTGGCTTGCAAAGGCTTGGGAGGAATTCCAGCACTGGGAATCCGGCTGCAGGTGGAGGAGCACAGTCTGGAATAAGCAATGGCAGCCATCTCCACACACTGGCATTTGCAGTCTTTTGTTCTGGCTCACAAAAACTCGTGCAATCAGAAGCACTTGGTGTAACACTCCATTTACAAGCATCTCCATCACTGCATGCACAGCAATGTGACTGAAGCTATTGGCTTGACTTTGAAGTAAATCCTCAGAAGTGGCAAGCCCTTAATCAATTCATATTCTGTTCAGTTGGTGTCAGCATGCCCCAACAGACAGAAAAAGGTGCTTCAGTTCCATCTCCTAATGATCAGCTGAGAATGGCTCCAAAACCACAAAAAGATGCTTAGCTGGTGATCAGCAGGACCCTCTGTTCATTGTGATGGATGAATGTGGAGCTGGACAGCAGTTGCTCAATATTTTGGAATGTCTCTGTGTGCTGGCAAACCCCTCTCTTAGGGTCCTCCTTGCTACAGGCAGCAAGGCATTTGAATTATTGCTGACTTTTCTAAAACAGTTTTTGCTGTAGTGGTTAGAGCAAAAGAGGGGAAGGCTCCCTTCCCTCAATCTGCTTCCTCTCTCACCAGTACAACCCAAATACAACGTGTTTGACCTTTTTTCACAAGATTGCACTGCTGATTCCTGCCCAGTTTGTTATCCACTATGACCCATGGAGGGGTTTTTTTTGTTTGTTTTGGTTTGGTTTGGTTTTTTGGCAAAGCTCCATTGGCCTCCAACCTGTACAGCTGCATGGAGCTTTTCTCTCCAGATGAAGTCAGCACCTTTAAATCTATGTAATCCTTGTTTCTCATGTCCTGCACCGTGGTATTAAGCTCCTCATGTTCTGGTGTGTTGGCAGATGAAGATCCTGTTTGCAGGTTTGGAAAGCAGCATTTGCCTTTCTTCAGCGTGTGTCATCTTGATACATATTCAGGCTGATTCTGTCACTGGGCCCCTTCCTCTGCAAACATAAACATCAGAGAATTGATTTAGAAAAGAGATGACACTGAAATGCTTTGTCTTGATTTTAGCCTCAAAGCACTTCAGTTAAAATGCTTAGCAACACAGCACACCTCAGCAAAAAAAAGGAATGACGTTCCCTAATGTTCATTTGTGAAGTTGAAAACTCTGGACAGTGAAAAATGGTGTAGGCAATAAAGGAGCCTTCATCAAGATCATGATTTTGTTCTTAAGCACAGCAGGCCCACAGTGACAGTATAATGGCACATGTATTGGCTTTATGGCTGTTTCTTGTCTGGGATTTCCTGTTCTGTTAGCTCCATGATAAAATGAGTGTCCTCATGGTCAAGATTCCCACAATCCTGGCTAACTGAAGGGACACTCCCTAGCACGTCCCCCTTGATGCTACATGACCTGTCATTCAGATCACCCATGAAAGCCTTTTTATCCAGAAACCTTAGAGCTGCACAGGAGGTGGTGACACGTTAGAGCTCGTGCCCAGCCCTGCCATGAGCTGGGTGCTGAGGGTGAGCATCCGGCTGGAGCCTGTTTGTCACCACCAGCGTGCTCAGTGGCACAGGGACAGGAGCCTCCTGTGCTGCCAGGGCTGCTGCTGCCCTGCACAGACAGTGGGAGCCCCTGGCTCTGCCCTTCCACAGCATCCTGGGGGCACAGGGCTGCCTCCCCAGCCCGCCCACCCAGCATGCGGTGTTGGATTGCCTGCCGTATTTTTTCTCTTATCTTATATTTACATATATCTATACACAAAGAGCAGGATGGGAATGCTGGAGCAGCTGTCTCAAAGCTTTATTCCATCACAACCATCAGCCTCATTTTACAGAACCAAGCAAGGGAGATGGAGCAGCTTCAGCTGCTGGCACAGCACACCAAGTTCTCTTTGTGACAAAGTCTTTTAACAGCTTGCTAGCCAAGAGCAGAATATTAGAAGCTGACAAGTGTTTGCTCAGCAGTTAATAAAGCTGCACGTACATCTTGCTTTGAACAATGCTTGCTTGTAATAGCTTAAAACAATGGATAAAGCTTCGTTATTAAACTTACATATTTCTATTATCTTGCTTACCACATTTTCCTAAGCCTATCTCTACACAGCTCACAGCCCTGTTGTTTCTTGGCCTTGCATCTTCAGCATTCTTGCATTTCTCCATCCTGTGTGAGAGTTTTGCACCTTTTCTATTTCCCACAATGGTGCACCCTGAAGGCTTCCCAAGCCCTTGGCTCCTCCTTACTGAGGAGCAAACTAGCTGGGCTTTCACAGAGCAGCAGCTCTGTTTCACACCTAACCCTCTGGGGTGAAAGCCAACACACAGAAGTGATCTCTCTGCAAAGCAGAAAATGTTTGCAAAAGGGCAAAAAGCTACTCTGGATCAAACCCCACTGCCCTGGGGCTTGCAGCTACTCACCAAAGAAGCCCAGAAGCCCAACTGATGAGGAGCTGGTTAAGGATACACAGCCTAGAAAACAAAGTGACTTGGTAGAAGAAGACCTAAGCCCAGAAATCAGCCTTTGTCATGAAGGTTTGTCTACATGGGAGAGGTCAGTGACAAAAAAACCTGCCAGGCTGCTTGCCACCATCTCTAGCAGTGAGATTGTTGGGACAGAAATCAGCAGTAAGGACCTGTCCTTGATTAATCTCTACATGGAAATGTCATAGCTGCAGTGGAAGTTTTCAGCGTGGAAAAGAAAACACCTGTGTTTATGTCTAGACAAATAGAAATACCTTAGGGTTTTTGTTTATTTTTTTTTCTGAATTGTAGAGGATTAAGAAGGACTGTTTTCATGTCATTTTGGAAATAGCAAATCTTGTCAGATCTTATCTAGACTGCTGGCAAAATCTATAATGCTTGCTGTGTTTAATGTGTAACTTAAGAACTTTAAAAGGGGTATAAGTGTTTGAAAACTAATGCCAATCTAATACTAAAGTAAAATTGAGTTAACATTGAAAAATTTTCAAGTCTCACTAACATCTCAGTCCTTAAAATGTCTTTCAAGTTAGAAGAACTTTAACTGCACCATGAAGCAAAATGCATAGGAATGCTTCTACAATAAGAAAAGTAATTTTTAACTTTTAAGGGAAAATACTGAGGCCTAGAAATGATACAGCAAAGAAATTATGTTATCTGTGATAGGAAGAGCAATCCAAGAGAAGGTCCTTGGTACAGTTTATAACCATGACTAAAATAAGCACAAGAAATGGAACATGAGAGACAGAATGGTTCTTTTTCCTGCTATACATCCTGATAAAACATATTTATTGTTTCTGGTTAAACTATGGGAACACAACTGTGCTGTGTCTTTCCCTTGTACATAAGGTAACAAAATTAATGTGACAGACTAAAGTAAATTCACCAGGACTGAGTTCCAACTGTGTAAGAGTTGCTACCTTTACAGCAACTAACATTTTTATTTCACCTGTTTGCCATGAAACACGACTTCAGCTCTTTCATTACAATGTCTTACATATTCCCTCTCTGTACCAGTGATAATCATTTCTCTTCCCATGAAAAATGACCCTGTCTTCTTAGGATGATGCAGCAGAGGCCAGGGGATAGGTAGCAGTCAAAGCACAAAGCAGAACCCCAGCTCTTTGCCCCAGGCTGGGTCATGTATTTTTTCATTCACTGTGATTTATGCTGCTCAAGTATCTCATCAATAAATAAGAAATAAAACCAAGTAGCTACGATAGGCCAAAACCAGGGCTCCAAGAGCAAATTCCTGGAGATTGTTCAGGTTCCAGTCCCTGAATCACAAACCAGATTCGTGGGGTTGGCCCTGGCCCCTCTGCAAACAATGTCAGGCCCCTCTTCCAGTGAGGCTCAGCTTTTGGCACAGCCTTGGAGGAACAGTGTGTCACCTTCTGGAGATGGAGATGAGGGGTGAAACTTTCACAAAGGAGCAGCTGACACACGTGGCTCCAGAGGAGCACTGTCCCTGGACATGAGCCAAGGAACCACACTCCATCCTGGATGAGAATTCCATCAAGACATTTCCCAAGTTCTTTGACTCACACAAATCAGAATCTGTCCCTGGGCCTGGCCTGGCCACTAAACCCACGTTCTGACAGATGTTTAATGCAGTGCTGCCCACTGATCCTGCCTTTCTACAACACATTTATTGTCTCTGGTTAAACTATGGGAACACAGCTGTGCTGTGTCTTTCCTTTGTACATAAGGTAACAGAAAAGGAAAATGGCAAAAAGAGTCAGAAACATGTTCTGGCTATAAATAGACTCCTTAATTGCTTAGCATGCTTCAATTATTTCATTGCACAATTACAGTTGTCAGTTCTTCAATCCAAAGAGCCCTTCTTAACTGCTAATCCAGATCTGTGATTTAAACAACGCAGCATTAGGAATTTCTGTGTGCAGCAAAACACAACCAATTACAATCAACACTGGTGAATTCTAATTTGACATTAGACATAATTAACTCCATGAGAAATTACCCCTATAATAACATTCAACAGGAAGCAAAGGCATCTTCAGATACTCATGCTCACTATTAGGTGTAGTCACAAAGTTCCTCTGGGCTTCCTGATTAACTACCTGACACAGAGGATTTTTGGGTAGCCCAGGTATCTGTGGCACTAAATTCTTCCAAGTAAGACTTTTTCTATCATCTCCTGCTGCTGCAGAGCCTGAGAGGATCCAGAAGATTGCTAGAATACAAGGGGAAGACTGAAGAGAGCCTGTGGCAGAAAAAAGACCTTTCATTTTGGACTCCTAAGTCCTTGACATGAAAGAGGAAGGTTAATTCAAGTATGCTCTTGAAGATCTGGCAAACTTTCAGCTTAACATCAGGAACTGAATGTTCTCTTCAGTTTTGAAAATTCCTCTCCAATTTTAAGGCCATCTTCTGTCTTGCTTTACTTCTGACAGAATGGTTTAGTCTTGGTTCTCTCTCTGCCTGAGGATACGGTCACTCAGAGGCTGCTCCTCAGAGCAGCTTAACAAATGGCAGCTTCTCAGCCTGGGCAGCTAAATGGGGAAATTGATTTTGTGGAGCAAAGAGCTCCTCTTGTACCCAGGTCTTCTCCCTGTTGTAATCTTAGCTATCCTTGCTAGAGCAACATTAGGTTAGAGGTCTTATTTTAGGTGAAAAATGTGGCACAAAATAGGAACTGTCCAATGGGCTTGTTCTGTTCAGTTTGAATCGAACAGTTCAATTGTTCATTCAGCTTTGCAAGGCCAGAGAACCCCAAGCAAAGCCAAGGGGTCTTGTTGTACCTGGGGGGTTGTGCTTGGTCAGGCAGAAGCAGAACAAGATGGAGAATTACACTGGACAAGGCAACAGAGGGAAGGAGGAGGGATGCAAGCAGAATACTGACACCTGGTGCTGTGCCAGATTGCACAATTGTCCTTGCTTCAAAGAGTTGAGTGTGACACACAAAATCACTCCCATGTGGCAGGTGTGGTGACAGTGACTCTCAGTGACACAGAGAAATCTTTCTGAATTCCATTATATGCACACTAGAATTCTTGGCATCCTTCAGTTTTGTACACCATGGAATTTCTTCATGCATACCATATATACCGTGGTATTTCTTCACTTACATTCTACAGCTTGAAAAATATTATCAGAAACCTTCAGGATGAAATCCTGGGCCCAGTGAGGTTAATTAGAGTTTAGCCATTTGGTATAGGAGAGCCAGAGTTCATATTTATAATCTTCTCATTTTCTGTTATCGTGCATTCTTTTTCAAACTTTCCTTTTTCCATTTAGAAAGTGCTCTTGGGATAACAAAGCAAACATTCCATGGATATAGAAACCTGACAAGGAATGAGCCTCTTGTGCTAAAAGCAATCCAGACCACTAAATTTTTCATTAATTAGTATTTCTCAAAAAGTTTCTGATTCGCCTCCCAGCTGTTTCCAACACTTCAGTCTGAAAAGCCCAATAAATACAAAAACAAGTTTTCACATTTTTAAAAGCTAATGGCTCACAGCTTCTAGCTTTTGCATAGGCCAAGATGACCAGAAATAAACTGGGCAAAAAAAATGAGCAAGGGAAGCAAAGGCAAGTTCCATGAGAAACCACTTCAGAAACCACAAATGAGAAAAAACAAGATAAAAATTAAAGCGCTGTAAAACTGTGCCCATCATCCTTCCTGATGAAGGACTGCTTTTTACTGTCACTACTAGTTTTTTTAGGGTTAAAATACTGTTGGTACCATATATATATGTCCATATGATATCTTCAGTGTGGCTACTAAAGGTAAAAAATAATCTATGATCCAAAAAGCGTTTTGGGCTCAGATAATTCACTGGTAAGCAGACATGCCTTTCTGTAAGAACAAATGTAGAAAAACAAAACGCTGACAGAAGCTGTAAAAAAGATGTGATATCATATTGCTCCTACAAAATGAAGTGTCTATGTTAATTTTACTCACAATATTGTAATTTGTAATCAGGGCTGAGGGGAAGATGCATCACAAACACGCTCATTCTTTGGTCCAAAGTAAGGCCCGTTCCCTGACCTTGCCTTCTTCAGTAAATACACAACAACATTCATATTTAAAATAGCAAATTAACACAACACTTCACTGCACACACTGCCATCCCTGGGGAGAAGAAGAGAGCACAAACAACGTGTGACAGATGTTAATCACATAACTTAATGCACTATTGGAAGTGGGTCAGCAATAGCAACGAAGAGCAGCCCATTGGAACCAGGAGAGGCTGGAATAGAACCAGAATAAATTATAAAGACCTACAGTACCACTGAAATGTGAGCAATGAACTTGGTTTGTTTCTGATACTTGAGGAAGTTTGTTTGAACAGGTATTTTCAGTGGAAGGTAACCTCTGTTATCTGGACAGCTAGAGTCAGAATCAATATTTAACTTTGGAGATGGCAATTAACCAGACATATCTCACGTGGAGATGTGGTTAAAATCAATTGGAGAGGGAAAGCAAATGAAAAATTAATTGATCTTTTTAATTGCATTTTTTCAAACAAATGCCCTTCGTATGGTCATTTTCATGAAGCCATAGACCAAAACCAGGCAGTTTCTTTTCACAGGGTAAGGAAAACCTTAACAAACAAACATCCAAGTTCTTGTGATGATGAGTTACATGGGTCACAGATTCAGCATTCAAGAGGAGTTAAAACCTCATGAGCAGCACTAAACCCCTTTACTAAGGTATTAACAGCAGAGAATGGCAGAGAGGATTGGAAGGATGATGTTTTTGTGTCGAGGAATCTTGGTCAAAGTAGAATTGTAGGCAGCACACTTTATACTTGCTAATCTCATCTCCATGACTGCAGCTACATCGAGGTAACTTTGACTTTTGCTCCACTGATTCACTAGAATTTTAATTTCAGGTATCAATCTTGTTTCAGGAATAATTTTTGTGCTGCCTTTTTGCAGTGAGGATAAAATTCAATCTGTCTGTAAGAGACTATTTTCTTCTCTTTTATCTATTTGCTTTGCCTCCTAAATATAAGTTTGCTGAGCAAGAACTGCCTCTATGTATTAAACTAATGCCTAGAATAACATGACTGAGAGTTTGACTAGGGTCTCAGACAACTGCAAATGAAATAAGAAACAACCATAACAAGTTCTTTGGAAGAGCCCTTCCTTTTGCAATCTGTCCTAAAGGGAAAGGATTGTGCAATTAGAATGACATTTTATGCTTCATTTCTTTAAAAAGGAAAAAAGAAAAGAATATTGACAGAAGCATTGGCCTCCTAAATCTGGCTGCTAAATCTGGCTAAATTTCTCACAGTCTGTAGAGTAATAATATTACAAGATAGAGATAAGTGAATTCCTGTGAAATTTGACCAAATAAAAATTCTAATTGTTCCAAAGTTCTTCAAACAAATAGAAAAGAAAAGCAATAACCAGGTCTAATTGTAAGGGACTAAAAAACAGCAATCTAAACATACCAATTCAATAATGAAATACAAAAAGGCAAGTGCATAACTTAGGGAATTAAGACTGCATTTTAGAAATTATATTTTTTGAGAATCACTCAACTGGAGACTTAATAAACAAGTGATTCTTTCCTCACACAGTGACCCTTTAATCGATATGTATACAAACTTCTGTGACTGGAGCTCAAGGAAAAGAATGTAGGTGACAGTAAATCTCATTATATTGCTGATTCCTGCTTTGGAGAAAAGCACAACCATTTGCAGTGACATGCCTAAACCCTTTTTCTCACAGTAATTCCTGCAGAAACTCCCCCGAGGGGATCAGTGCACCATAGAATAATTTAAGGCCAAGACACCTATGGAGCTGATGTGTCCAACATGCTGCTGAAAACACAGCTGATGGCACTGTATGGAACACAGCTGGTGGCACTGTATGGAACACAGCTGGTGGCATTGTTTGGAACACAGCTGATGGCACTGTTTGGAACACAGCTGGTGGCACTGTTTGGAACACAGCTGGTGGCACTGTATGGAACACAGCTGGTGGCATTGTATGGAACACAGCTGGTGGCACTGTATGGAACACAGCTGGTGGCATTGTTTGTTTGGAACACAGCTGATGGCACTGTATGGAACACAGCTGGTGGCATTGTTTGTTTGGAACACAGCTGATGGCATTGTTTGTTTGGAACACATCTGGTGGCACTGTATGGAACACAGCTGGTGGCACTGTATGGAACACAGCTGATGGCACTGTTTGGAACACAGCTGGTGGCACTGTTTGTTTGGAACACAGCTGGTGGCATTGTTTGGAACACAGCTGGTGGCACTGTTAGTTTGGAACAGAGCTGGTGGCACTGTTTAAAACACAGCTGGTGGCACTGTTTGAACTCCAGTTCCTCACCTAGCTCATCTCTTACAAAGATGGGCTCTGAGCAGGACGTGGTGCCTCACATGGAGCTGCACAAGAGCTGAGGGCTGTAAGCAGCTCCCAAACAACATCCAAGCAACTTTCCTAAGACTTTAAGTATGAAGATCTTTAAACAAGGGGTTAATTTTGCAAAAGACTAAAATGCCTTGAAGCAGGGTTGTCCACAAGGGTCCATTCAGTCTTGCCTTGGGTTCACTTTCCAAACCTGTCCATCAGGACACTTGGGCACAGCTCCGTGTCTTCCTGCAGGAAAAGGTCTCTGGAGGGATACAAAAACTGAGGGGTTTTATCCCAGAATTGTTTGCACAAACATTTTTAGTGGAAGTGGTGCAATGCTGCGAAGTGTGAGCAGGTCTCAGACCTTGTGGAAGGCAAAGCTGGTGCTCCCTGATGGGAGGATGCAGATCAGACATCTTCCCACAGCCCCTTTGGGGTGGCAGTGCTCCCAGTCCCACAGCTGCAGTGCCAGCCCTGCAAAGCAGGGAATGTGGGAAGCCCTGGGCAGGAAACAGCTCTGCTTGGCTTGGCCACACAGCAGGGCAGTCTGTGTTTTGCTGCATTGGTTTGCAAAGATTCAGCAACAAAAGAAGTCTGGGGGAGGGAGATGCTGTGGGGAGTGGAAGGGAAAAAATGCTGGTTCATCTTGTCAAACTACTCGTTGTTCTAGACAGCTTTTCACCACCTGGGCAGCTGCTGGTCTTCCCCAGAGTAAACACGGTGAGACAGACTGATCCCAGCCTCAAGCCTGACAAGTGGAATCTGAAAAGTGGAGATTGTTCTCCCACATGTGGAGAAGAGAGGAGCTGTGCCACGATGGCACTTGTTCTGCTAGAAGAGCTCTTGCACGAGGGTGCCCCATCAAAAAAGGTTTGTTATATTGTCTAAGTATCAAAATAAAGCATTTAGGGATGCCTTCTACATTCAGTACTTCATTCTTCATGGCCTGGAATCATAAGTACTTTGCCTAAATGCAGTGTCACAGGTAGTGAAAATGAAGGCAACTTCATTTTGAAAGTGAGTCCCCAAGCTCTCCTGCCATGACATGGTTAATAGTCACTACATAGCTGTTTATATCATTTAAACCTTTGGTGTATTTTATTTTGTATCACAGTGTTGGAGTAGATTGAAACTACTCATATTAGTCTTGGTAACTATTGAGAAAAATGTCAAAACAAAATGTGCTGGAATTCAAGAGGGATTATAAATACACAGAGGGATAAGATAGGAACTAGTTTAAGCTTTAACTATCATATGTCATAAGTTATTTTCTAGTGGGTTTGAAATATGCTATTTTTCCCCCTCTTTTTTTTTTCTTTTCTTTTTTTAGTGCAGTATTGACACAAGGAAAATGTCAGAGTGTAGGAACAGCTCAGGTTGTTTAATGGCAGTTCTCTACAAGGTTCATAAAGGGAGGGAATGCATCCACTAGTAAAAAGCCTGAACCCAAAACCTCAGATGATAACAGGCTGAATTCTGGAGAGCAGGTAGGAAATTTAAAACTAAATTTGTATCCAAGCACAGCACTGCCACGGTGGATCCTTCCTCAAAGGGAAGGATTTTTAGTTCATTGTGTGCCAAATCCCTTATCTACCATATCAGTGCATGCAAGCTGGAAAATGCCAAGCTTAGAAGTTGCTAAATTGCTACAGTTCAAAACCTAAAATATTGTCTTTCTTGAGATTGTGTGAGAAGGTGCTTGGAGTGTTTGAGCTGATGCATGCTTTTTCTGCTTGTATCCACCTAAACAAATCCTAGACAGAACACAGCTCCCATGCAAACTTCCTTGAGTAAAAATCCCTGAAAAGATCTTTACTGGCTCCAACACCTGGGTTTATGTAATGAGAGAGGCTGGAGCTCTTGCAATAAAGCACAGTAAAGTCTTGCAATAAAGCACAGTAAAGTCTGGCAATAAAGCACATTTTCATGACGTTAGCAGGGTAATCTCATAAATCTCTTCCTCTACAACATCAAAAAGAAAACCCCTGTGGGAGACTAATTGTGATTCTAGATGAGTAATTTGGAAGAAGGGGGTCGTAATGGTGAGCAAAACATTCCAAGAGATGATAACAGCCTCCATTCCCCCCTAAATTAATTGCAAGAAAAGACTCACCCAAGAAGAAATAACTTCTATTGTTATTTCACTCCATGCTAAAGAAGCGATTTAGGATGAAATCATGCAGTTCTAAAAGACAACCAAAATTTTTACTGATTTAGATATCTCAGTTATATCCTCTATCCCCTGTTTTTCTTACCCTGGCATTTTTATGAATGGTGTTGGTAAAGTCTCCATTGAGTGGTTTTCTGTCAACAGTCTCAAGCAGTTCAAGAAAAAATGCTCAGAGAAAGAATAATGCTCGAGGTTGGAGAGAGAAACATGAATGTGAGAGTTCAGCATGGAAATAAATGAGAAAAGAACCTCAAAACAATCTGAGGTGACAGCAGGAGATTTATTCACAGGTTTCAAACTCTGTTTGCATCAAGAAATCTTGGTGGGAGGGATTGATAAAGTAAGGGGCAAACTGAGCTGGGAATCTTGAACTTGGTTGTGAAAACATGTAGTGGTTATGCTTGAGCACATTCAAATCTCTTCTGCTCTCAAAACAGCAAAAAATTTGTGGAAACAGTGGAAATATATTTTTATTGAATGTGCCAATTCATAAGAACCCATGTGAGCCACAGTTCCTCATTTTACATACTAACAGGCAATATTTCTTCCATATCTTAAGCATTTTTTTTTGCCTTAGATACCAAATAGATTTACTGACCACCTAATAACAAATACTCCCTGAGCTTTGTTAGGTGCTGTGAGCAATCCTCTGTCCCTTCTCTTATCACAGGACCTTATTTCTTCATATATATGAAAATATTTGTCCTTAAGAATTATTTTCCAATTCTCCCTCAAGAAAGGAACGATCCAGAGAATTGTCTGCAGCTCAGGTAGGTCAAATTGCTGTAATTTAAACAACTTTAAACAAATCAGCTCCAGCACCATAAATGTTCTTGGCAGACAAGAATCATCAGTAGTGCCTGCACATTCATGCTTACCCAAAGTTTTCAAATGGAGGAACCATTAAATAAGAATAATGCACTTTGTAAATATGCCTTCAAGTTAAAAGAACAAAAAACAAAAATTCTCAAAATCCGTGGATGTTCTATGACAACAATGAATGCAACAGAAACTTACCTGGACAGCCTGGTGACAGCACTGCTCCAGGTTTATGGAAGCATCTGAATTAGCAATTGAATACACCATAAGGCAACAGGATTTTGGAAATAAAGATACAGACACAGGACTTCACCATTCTGCCTAATTTCCTGAAACGAGACGTCAGTTGTTTACTGAGGTTGTCAAGTTTCCATTCTCATAAAATGAAGCTGCCACAAGTTTTCTTCATGATTCAAAATACCATAGAAACCCAGAGCAGCATTTAGGAAAAAGTGACAGCTGGATCCCATCAGGTTTGTGATCACCACCAACCCCACCACACTGCTTGCTTTATCTTGATCTTGGTTTCTCCAAAAAGACCAAGTATTTTTGCCCTTTCCTGCATTACTACATGTTCTGAGCACAGAAACTCCTCTACTGAGTCTGAAACACATCCCAGTATATCACTGGATAGCTGTAAAATCTGTTAGGAGTCCAAGCTCTCCTAATCTCAGTTTTGTGACAAATCCCAGTGGTTGCTGTAGGTCTGTCAATGTAACTGCAAACTCAGTGTGCTGGGAAGTCACACCATACTTCGAGTTCCACAAAAGATTATTTCTTGACCAGTATCCTGTATCTGTAGGTACTCTTCACTTGCTCATACTGTGTTTTAATTCATGAAAAGCCCTTGCATGAATTAAAGTCACCTTCAAGTCACTGAGTCAAATTCTCAGAAGAAATTAAAGGCTACCAGCACGAGTGTGCAAAGGCACACACTATGCTCACTGTCTCTTCAGAAGGAGACCTCAGGCTTGCATGGCCTTTGCTCCATTCAACTCTGACATTTATCCTGAATCCTGACCAGCAGAGTTCTTGTTCAGTTTCCATATCAGAGTCCAACTTTTGTTTATGTGGAAACCACGTCATTTTGCTGTTTTCTGAAAGGTATTGGATCCCAACTCCTTGCAATTACTAATGAGAGTTACTGGTGAAACATGTAGAAGGCTTATTGTTTGGCTTTACATTTTTAATGAACTCAATAATGAAAAATTATATCATTCCAGTTTAAAATTTACAGTTTGGCTAACTCTGCTGCTGACCTTTTATCTTTTCTTCTGCAGGGGGACTTTACTGACCATCTCCATGGAGAAACTGAAGGACAGAGATAATAATCACATAACTGAAAGGCAAACGTCTAGACTTTGGCCCCAGTTTGTTTTATTTTAATAGTTATTGCATAATTGCTTGCAAATATCTTTTCATTTCTCACAGCTCTAAGATTGATATCACCCTGGTTAGCTGGCATTCACGAGGTACACAGTGCTCATAAAAACTGATAACAATATGAACAAAAAAAAATGCTGGGGGGAAAGATGATTTGCAGACACTATCTGAAACTATTGATTTGTATCTCTGCATTGATACCCTGATATTCAAGAAATGTGCAAATTTGGCCCAGCCAGGAAATGGCAGGTTTCTTTTTAAACCAATACTAGTTTCTGTGAGGGGATTCAAAGCTCTTCTCTCCCACAGCTCACAGGTGACTCCTTTACACGAATCCCAGGTGGGGAGAGCACAGGCTGGTGATGCTGAACAAAGTGTTCTGTGGCTGCTGTGCACATACAAGATGTTTGCTGCCCTTCATCCTGTCTGCCTGCTGGTTGAGAAGCACTGGCTGCCTTTAGCCCGTGCAGAGGTGCCAGCCCTTGTTTTGGGTGTTGGACACGGGGTGTGTGCACCTGGGGCTCGCTCAGAGCATCCGCGTG
The DNA here is from genome assembly GCA_013397075.1 of Rhabdornis inornatus. Lineage (NCBI taxonomy): Eukaryota > Metazoa > Chordata > Aves > Passeriformes > Rhabdornithidae > Rhabdornis > Rhabdornis inornatus. The sequence goes on along the minus strand of VWZS01000729.1, from coordinate 230,566 downwards.
CCTGAGGCTTTTTGAGCACATCCTTCTGTGTTTGGATTGTACCAAACTGTTCTGAAGGTAAGACTGCAAATAAACAGCTTGCATCCTTTGGCACCTGCAGTGGCAAAGTGTGCTTAGTGTGGCCTTTGGAAGGAGACACAGGTTCTCCACAATGGGCTTTTGATCAAATTCTGTAAGTATCATGTGCAAGGTAAAACCATTAAACTTATTATTTCAGACTAATGCTAGAAGATCCCAGCTTTCACCAATGTCCATTTATGGTGTAATTTATCGAGGTGAAAGCCGTTGAGGTGAAATTAATTTTAGAAAATGTCTAATAAAGTTACATGATGGCAATAAAATAAAAGAAAGCTGTGGCATAATTGGAAAGCTCTGCTAGAATATTAAGAGCACCAGAGTGGGGAAATCCGAGATGCATCTCCCACAGCTGCAGGACCTCAGCTCTGTTACACACGTGACAAGGGAGCACAAGTCCCCCTGAATTTAACTGTGCTGCATTTTCCAGCTCTGTCTGGGGCAGGTCAGATCCCCACTGCTATAAATCAAGCCATTCCATTGAAGTCCTGGACAAGCTGGGCTCATTTACACCAGAGAATACTTGCTCTGGCCTCTCTCCTGTCCTGCAGCAATTGCATGGCCAGCTGATGGCTCCTGGAAACCAGCTGCCTTTGTGCCTTCAGCTTCCAGGCAATGGAATTCCTCTGCCGTGAAGGGAATGGAGCAGCATTTGGAATTCTTGGCAGGGGAATTGAGGCAATTTGTGGCCCGGGTCTGTGCTCAGACCCAGGAGAATGCCCTGCTCTCCCATGGGGACTGTAGGAGCTCCTCATCAAAGAGCAAAGGCACTGCAAGAATAAACAAACAAACACGATATCCTCCAGTCCCTCTGCAGCTCTGTTTTCTGGTGTCCACATCCACAAATGGCTGCAAGAAAAGTGAAGCCATCTTTGCCATTTGCAGTTTGCAGCTCCATAAATACAGTGCACAGCCATTTGTAATGCACAAGCTGTTTTGGGTAATGAATCATTAATTGACAAAGTAAACACAGCATTATTATAAGTATGCTGGAAATGTTTTTGCTCATGTCCAGCATCCTTTGGGAACTTCTTGTACTTTGCTCAAGATTGCATCTCAGGAGGATTTTTTTTTCCCCCTTTAAAAAAATTGGAAAAAAACCAGTAATTTATTTTGAAAGCTACACTTTATTGTGTAGCTGCTAGGAAGGAGAATGATGTCTGTCCCTTTTCCTTCTTTCCTGTTTCTTTCACATAAAGAGCAAACAGCAGCATTAGCATCAGGAATGAGAAATGCACAATTAATTCCTTCTCTCTGAGTCCTGGCCATGGGCAGTGTTTGATGGGAGCTCACATCCCTGGACAGCACACAGGGAAGAGGGGGATGCTGAGAGGGCTGCGCTGCAGATGGGGACACCCAAAGCCTGATAATGTCACACCGGCTCCACTTTCAAGGCAGCCTTTCCTTGTTACTTGAGCAGGTTTTACACCTTAGGGACAGACGTGTTCATCCCGTCACCCTCCGTGCTCTGTTACTACAAACGGAAGTTTACATGTGCAACAAATCAATTAAAAATAAAATAAAACCACCCAGGATGTGAGCAATCTCTTCATGGCCACAGCCACGGACACAGCCACGGACACATCTGTCACTGGCCGTGTTCATCCTGCTGCTGCCCCAGGGCTCCTGTGGCACACCCAGGGCGTCTCTGCACTCGTGTCGTGACACGTCGTGACACGTATCGTGACACACATCGTGACACGTATTGTGACACACATCGTGACACGTACCGTGACACATATCATGACACATACCGTGACACATATTGTGACACATATCGTGACACATATCATGACACATATCATGACACATATCATGACACATATCATGACACATATCATGACACATATCATGACACATATCATGACACATATCATGACACATATCATGACACATATCATGACACATATCATGACACATATCATGACACATATCATGACACATATCATGACACATATCATGACACATATCATGACACATATCATGACACATATCATGACACATATCATGACACATATCATGACACATATCATGACACATATCATGACACATATCATGACACATATCATGACACATATCATGACACATATCATGACACATATCATGACACATATCATGACACATATCATGACACATATCATGACACATATCATGACACATATCATGACACATATCATGACACATATCATGACACATATCATGACACATATCATGACACATATCATGACACATATCATGACACATATCATGACACATATCATGACACATATCATGACACATATCATGACACATATCATGACACATATCATGACACATATCATGACACATATCATGACACATATCATGACACATATCATGACACATATCATGACACATATCATGACACATATCATGACACATATCATGACACATATCATGACACATATCGTGACACATATTGTGACACATATCGTGACACGTACCGTGACACGTATCGTGACACATACTGTGACACATATCATGACATGTATTGTGACAGGTACTGTGACACATATCGTGACACATATGGTGACACATACCATGACACATATCGTGACACATATTGTGACACATACCGTGACACATGCCATGACACATATGTTGACACATATTGTGACACATATCATGACACATATCGTGACACGTATCATGACACATATCATGACACATATCATGACACATATCATGACACATATCG
>VWZS01000729.1:201987-223138 GCA_013397075.1 Rhabdornis inornatus | reverse complement strand
AATTATAAAATCATGTTCTCCATATACACAACCCAAGGTCTCTTGTCCTCTTATTGGATTCAACTGACATGGCTTGGAATTTCTCACAGCAAATCAGCTTTTGATATAAACCACATCTCAAATATTTCTTGATTTTTTTTTTGGCATGAAGCGTCATCTCCTTTGGTACTGGATCAAATTATACCAGGGGACATTTGACTATTTATTGGTGCTTTACCTGATTTGTATATCAAGCTTCATATTTGATCTGGATTGAAAGTGTGTCCACACTCCTAAAATGACTCTAAAACAATTCACATAGTTGCAGGTTGATGACCTGTCGAGCAATTCACCAGGAAACCTGCCCAGTTACCGAGATGGATTCTGCCTGTCAGCACTTGTAACACATCCTAAGATAAAAACACACTCAAATGATTGAGCATAGCAGCAATACCATTAACAGACAGTGAAACATCACCATGACTCGAGTTTCTCCTCCATGCAAATTTGTTTGAACAAATTTTAAAATATATAAAAATATTAAAAATATAAAAATAAAATAAAAACGTATCCACTTTAATATAATTCATGTTTCATCTTGGGGACACGCTGATACAGAGCAGTCACCTAAGACTGTTTATCATCTGGTTTATGCATGCTGTAAGTTTGGGGCATTAACAAAGCATCACACCACACAAAATAAGCAAACTACACACCAGAATCTTTCTGCTGGTTGGTTGGTTTTGGCCAATTTTTGTGCTTAAATTATTCTGAAAGAGAAGAAAACCTGCTGTGTTTTTCTGGGGCTATTTCCTGTGGCAGCAATCCTTTTTTTTTTGAGCATAACCATGATTCTGCATCTATTTTGTTGTGATTTATATTTTTATTTCTCAGCGGTTTTGTAACTCATTAATGGAATAATATGGGATTTCTCAAGTGTACAAAATTATAGATACAATTCATATATGTAGACATTAAATCCAGATGATTATCTATTTAAAATGTTTAAGAAAATGGCATGTTTCAGGATCAGGGCCTTTGGGTTTATAATTGTATTTTAACCTTAACAAACTCAGTCCTTCCTGGGCACATCATAGTCCTGACCAGGACAGTCCTGCTGGTCAGCAGCACCATGAGCTCCTAGAAAAGCTTGTTGTTTTTTTCTTCCTTTTTTTTTTCTTTTTTTTTTTTTTTTTTGCATACTTAGAAGATCTTGCATATTTTTTCCCCCCTATCTGTACCATTCCAGGCCGCATTTTCAGGTATAAATTTTGGCCCCAGGAGAAACCAGCTGACTCACAAGGAAAAATATGGCTCTTAAGTACAAAATGAGGAATTAAATAGCTCAAGAGCCCCCTTTTTATTGGTTCCTATATTCATCTTTTCGTGATGGCTGGACTTTTTCAGTGGAATGTGTCCTGCTGTGGAATATGTTCCCTAGTGATCTTTGTTCTCCCTGCATTCATCATAGGATGCAGAAATGAATGACATCCATAGCCATGTTGAGGTCTGTTAGTGAAACCAAACCTGGAAATTAATTTGGAGGTATGGGACTCTTTTCTAACTAGATAGGACCAAAAGAAATTTGCAGTTGCTGGAAATCTGCATTTAAATATTTCAAACAAAGTACTCTGTTGGTTTTAAGGGTTGAAAGAACAGTTGCAATCAGCAAAAAATGTTCATAATAGGTCACAAGGAATATTTTGCCAAACCATAATATGGGTTTGACAAAGTCTTTAGCAGTGTCTTGTATTTAATCACACTTTATATCATTGTGCAGAATAGCTGTGTTAAAAGACACTGGAAATCACACTGTGACCTTAACACTAGATCAAGTTATCATTTAGGGTATTCTGACTGTGAGATCAGACTTGCTCTTAGTTTTGACAACATTTAACTGGACTCACTTTGAACTATGTCAGTCCCTTCTCACTCCTATGGGGAGGGAAAGCTGTGCTGAAAGAAAGGAACCCTCTCCCAAACATAAATAACCAACCAACCTGAGCTGCTCCTCACAGGGATCTAATAAAGGATGTTCTGCTGCTCCAAGGTGCTGCTGTGTGAGCCAGGAAATCCTGGAATAGTGAAGAGAAACCTGCACCCTCCATTACACAGCAGCCAGGCAAATGGAAACTTCCTGGTGCTAAATCTTTCCCCAGAAACTCCAAAAGCAAGCCCAGCCTCATAGCAGTGCCTGGTGACAGCTGCTTGGACAAGGCTCCTGCTGTCCTGCTAGAGGCAAAGGCAGCTCTAGAAATGCCATGTGTGATGGGCTGAGCTCAGCTGCTGCTTCCCAGAGCACTGCCTCATCCCGTGTCCTGTGACACACATTTCCTAGAGGACTGGTTCCAAGGTTAATTGGCAAGTTATCTGATGGGAAGAACCGACATATGATCCCTCTGATGACCTGAAGTGAAGCAGGCAGAAAACAAAGTTTTAATCAGCTAAAATGTATTTCTGTTTCATTTTGTTTGCAGTAAATTTGTTTCTCCCAATTTGATCTCAAAGCTTCAGGCAAGTAAAATAATTAGATTATTTTATATGTAAAATTATGTATTTTTCTCATTTAAACAGCATCAAAACAGATTTTTGACCGCCTTTGAGATCTTCTTCCTTACGATCCAAGGATGATTATATTGGTTTATGCCTTACATTCTGGGAGATAGAAACAGAAAAGGAGCAATAGCCAAGCAAACCTAAACTTGTAAATATCTGTGTCTACAGACTTTCAAAATACAGGGAAGAAAATGGTCATAGGCTCTGAGCCAAGTTAAAACACTGTAATGCAACTTTTTGTGAAGCTTTCTGACATGCACAAAATAAAATTTAAAAAGCAGGGCATATTTAAAAGCTTCATCAGGCAAGATGGCAGCTGTGTGTGAAGTGATGCTGAAAGGCTTTGGTGTGCAGCTTCAGTGGATTGGTCACTACAAGCACAGAGCCAGGCTTACAGGATTGCCTCCCCATGCTATACAAATATCATAAGGAATTTAGGCAGCACAGGCACCTGCCAGACTAATCCAAGATCTATGAAATCGATGGGTTTGGCATGATTTGATATTTGCATCGTGATGCTTATCCAGAAAATCAGCTGCCAGTGTTGTTTCTGGCAGTGCAGGGTGCGCCATGCTTGTGGCAGGAGCATGGCTGCCTGTTCCCACAGCAGGCAAACAAACCCTTGATCTGTCCCAGGCTCTTCCATGTGGTTCCCCTGATGTCACAATACATGCCAAGAGAAAATGCTTCAAACCCAACTTTCTGGATTTGCTGTCTGCAGGCTCCCACAGGAATGACACCCAGCACCCCCCAAGTGAGATATTTGCTCCCTTGGTCACCTGCTGCTAAGGAAGCAGCAAGCACTCCCCTCCCCATCAGTCCTTCTCCAGAACACTCATAAATTTAATGGAACAACCCCCAGAACAGTTTGGGGTTCACAGCTGCCCATAACAAACACAGATGCAGAGCATCAAGCGTTTTTATGCCCTTGTCCTGTGTACAGAGCAAAGTCACTTGCAGAACTGAGGTCTGGGTGCATGTGTACCTCACCTAGCACCCACACAACACAAGGTTCAAGAATGTTTGGGCTCTGGATCTCTGCATAGTATGTTCCCAGAGAAAGTACCCATTGCTCACCATCAGGGAAATGGAAATTCCATCAGATAAAATGGTTCTCCCATTCAGCACACAGAAAAGGCCTGAAGGAACAAAACAAAAGCTTAATAAAGAGCATAAAGAAAATGAACAGGAATTCCTCTGGGCTGAATGTTAGAATACAGCCAAAAGCTTTGCAATGTCCGGAACCCAGGCAGCGCCCAGCTAGTTCACAAGTTCATTCAGGCCAGGGAAAGGGGGAAATGTGCTCAGATGCTTCTGTCAGTTTGAAGAATATCTGTGGGGCTTTGACAAACAAGATGAATGTTCTCATTCAAATGCACCACCAGTTATTTAACTTACTTCCCCTGGATGTCTGGACTTCAACCGCCTGAAAGACTGGAATATTTTGTCCCACAAGCATTTCTGGTTTACTGAGTTATTTGTGTTCTGTCTTGACCCCTTCTCAGGAAAGATTCCTGTTTTGAGCATCCATGTCTGTACACAGGACAGGCTGTCCAAGCAGGTTTTCCTCTGAGCCCTTGCCAGCAGGTGCTTCTCCATGGCACCAGGAAAAGTGCATAAAAAGTTCATTCTCTTTGGGGAAGTTCTGAGCTGTGGCTTTGCTGAACAGCAACCTAAGCAAAGCCTCCACTAGGCTGTGTCTCCTCTTTGATTTTAGCTGTTAAACATGTAAGGCATCTAAAAAGAACCTGAATGTTTTCCTTGCATAAATGCATGATTCACTGTCTTCTACTGACACAAAGACAATTGAATATAGAAAAGAACAGAAAGAACTACAGAGAAAGTTTCAGGAAGAAACGTTTCTAATAAATGATGTCTCATTATAAGACTAAGCTCCTAACATTTTAGGAATATAAAATATTTATATTCGAACCCGGTAGCAATTTTACTAACACACAATTCTGAAAAATGGCAATTCATGTTCACTTTGAAATGCATCCTTCTCTTAGCAAGGACTATCCTGCATGGATCTAGATTCAAGGCTCCTTTTCAAGTACCAGTCCCATCCCAGACCAGGGAATTCACTTGGAAAGACAGACTGACAGAACCAGTTACACCATTAATCCACAGCACACTCCAGCAGACATCCTTACACAGCCAATGATGGGACAGAAAACAGGCTCAGGCTCCCTGGCTTAACTTAGCCCTGAAGTTGGGCTTGGCACAGCAAATCCTCTGTTTTTAATCTCCACAGAGGAAAGCCAACACCATCTTTCACATGGGCTCAGTGTTGTGAGAGTTCCCTTTTTATAAATGCCCAGAGTCACTTCAGGGTTGGTGCTAAATAAAGCAGGCAGCAAAAATGTAAACTACAGGCTGATGTTTTGTTTTGCTCCATATAGCCACCAGGAAAAGTGAAATGTTTCAGAATCCCCAGAGCACAAGTGGAAAAGAGTCTGCACTGTAGCTCTGTCTGTAAAATGAGCCATTAACCACTCTCAGAGTGCACACCAGCACTCCTCAGGCAGTAGCTGTGTGACCTGGCATGGATGTCATCTCTGAACTTCTCACCATGCTCCGAATTTTCCAGGGCACAGAGAGCAGGGAAAGCTCAGCTGACACACCATTCTGTTCACTGAGGAGAGCACTAGCTGAACTTGTTTGCTGCAATTCCTGCCTAAACTTCAGAAACATTGCATCCTGGCTGTGATTGTGAAGGGAAAGTGTGAGGGATAAGGAATTCCCTCCCTGTCCATATCACCTATTAACTGCAGCAAGCCTGAAGCTCCAGTGCCTGCTATGATCCTGCCCTGCAGCTCCCAAAACCTCCAGTTCTCGTGGTCTCCTTGCACTCTGGGCTCATTTCTTCAAGTTTCCTCTCCAACAATCAGGGTCAAATCCTCCTCTCATTCCCAGTGACATCAGTCTGCAGCTACTTCATAGATCTCTGTGACATTCTGACAAGCTCCTACCATGGGGACCAAGAAGAAAAAACTGCCTCCTGTAAATGATGTGAAAACATAATTCACAGAGAAACAGAGCATTAATTCCAGCTTCTGCTCAGGTCAATGGGAGTTCTGTCACTGGTTTCAACAAAAGCAGGATTTGGTGCCTCAGTTCTGAGTGAGCCCAGTGAAGTCAGCATATATCCATTTGGCAGGAGAACAACCTCTGCTTCCAGCTACTGCTACACAAACCCTTTTATTTCAGTGGTACCACACACTCCCTAATTCATTCTCAGGAGGTCTCCTACACAAGAATTTTTTTAGAAGGCAGTGCTCAGTGGCACCTTGTGCTTATGACTGGAATACACTAATACTTCCATTTGTTTCAACACTGCATCCACCCACTGTGTTTTATGTGAGGAAGGAAAAATAATTTTAACTAGCCCTCCTCTCCCTTCCTCTTTTCAGATGTAAGTGCTTGCAAACCTAAATGGAAACAGTAATGTATTTAACACTCTTCTGTGCTGTGTCAGTCATGGCAATGCTGTCAGCACAACAAGGTGAGATCTTTATGCTGGCTGACCCATGAGAACTAAGAGGGCTTTGATGGTATTGTGCTAATAGTTCAGCAGTTTTTACACAGAAAAAGATATTATCCACAGAGAGTCATTTACTGGAGAAACTGACTCTCTTCCTTAATCAAAACTCCCAAAATTGCTAATTTTATGTTCCCTGCAATGAACCTAGAAATTCATCTGGGCTTTCATGTTAAAACTTTCATAAAGTTTTAACAGCATTAACTATTTCTGATAAAGCAGCATTCTTCAACTGTGCTGGGAAAAATGTATTAATGGATAAAATCATTTGGCTAAAAGTGCTCAGCTAATCACTAATTAATTATTCTGTTTCTCTAGAACAGCTCTTGTTCTATTTGACAGCTGATCTTCTCCTGAAAGGAAATGAACCTTGAAGGAACACTGCGAATTTAATTGTGCCATTTAGTGACTCCTGGCAAAATCCTAGTGGCAAATTGTTAATATCTCATTAATAAAATGAGTTCTCAATCTTAAGAGGTGCCCATAGCACATCTTTAAATTATCTGTTAGCTACACTAACATTTATTTGAACACATTGCAAATTTAAGGGTAGTTGATAACAACAAAACGTTTTTTTCTTTTGTGCTCTATTTGTGTTCGATTACACAGTGATCTGCACCGTGCCCCTGAGACCAGGATCAGCACAATAAGAGCTCCCTCCTTGACACCATGTGCAACACTTGATGTATTTATTTTAGAGAAAGGGACTGATTTCTGTAGTGAGGGCAAAATGGGTAGAATGAGAAGTGGAAAACTGAGTCATCTACTGCATCCAAGGATTGTTCAATCTACTCTGAAATATTTGAGCAAGATTATGTAACAACTGTCTCAATTCTCTATCTTTTTTCTTCTTAACATATTTATTTGAATTCCAAAGTAGCCCACTAATATACCTAAGGGGGATGCAGACAGACTTTTACAAAGAGTTTAAAGTCATGCTTGTAGCACCTCAGTTTGCTAATATCCATCAATCTGGGGTCTGAATGTCACCAGGCTCAAGACACCAAGTCTTGATTTAAGTTCATACAAGCATATTGACTTTTATTTTCTGCATGCTGCAGTGGACACAGAACACAAAAGGTAATGCTAAGTAAGCTCCATTCCAAGCATAAGAAGGTACCCACATATGGAAAAGGCCTAGAAGGTTTTGGTCTTTTCAATAACAGGAAATATCAATGAAAGAGGATTAAAAGTGTATCTGAAATCTCTTAATGGAGATAACACAAGTTGCAAATGCATTCAGTCCAAGCTGATCAAAATCCATGTCTTGATGTGTTGAAGGGGAATTCTGAGGAGAAAAGAAAGCATTGGAATGCTAGAAAGCACCAGAAATTATTAGATCAATATGCTGTCAAAGTTGATTCTGTCAAAAAAACCCCACAGTTCACTGCATGCTACAGTAATCCTGGGACAAAAGGACAAGCTTTGCAGTTTAGTGCTTTTCTGAGGAAAAAAAAAAATGCTGTTTTTGATGATGATTAATACCTACCATATATTTGGCAGGCTAATCTCGATCATTTTTCCTCCAGCAGCTCACAATCATCTCCCTCAGGGATGTGTATGTCAGCACATTAGCTAATGATAATCTGATAGCTGAAGCTGCTGTTAAACAAAATCTGTAACACGACAAAGTGCCCACTTTTTATATGTTTGTGCATCTGTAAGCGTTACAGGGGGCAGATCTCCAAGAAAGCTCAGAAAAAGGAGGAGATAAAGAACTCTGTGTGATGGGTAGAAGTAAAATGGACACAGAGTAGTGAATAATGGAATTAAACAACGTGGGAGATTTGTCCTCATAAGCTGGTCCTTCCAAGAAACAGAGGGGGAGGGGGTTGGGGATCAGTGAGGACATTGGAAAATTCAACTTCCAAATGGTCTTGGATGCTTCTCAAGGGAAATAAGGAGCTGCAAATAGATGTGAGGACAAATGGCCACAAGTCTTCAGGACGTTTTTTCCCCACTAGGAAATGATGGAATATTATTTTTGGGCAGCAGGCCAGAACAGTCCTTACCACAGCTAGTTCTAACCCACTGAGGTACAGGGCTGGGAGTGCAAACACAGAGATGGCAGAAAAATTGAAGAAAATGACTGCACTAGAGAAGCGGAAGCCAGTCTCCCTCCCTGAATATCCAGGAATCAAGGAAAGGAAAACAAAGGAAGATGGAGCTCACACTCACAAACAAGGAAGAGCTGGTCAGGGCTGTGAAGGTCAGGGTCAACTTTGCTGCAGTGACCAGGAGATGAGGGAGTTCAAGATCCTGCAAGGAGGAAACAAGGCAAAAAGCAAACAAGGCAAAAATCAAACAAGGCAAAAATCAAAAAAGGCAAAAATCAAAAAAGGCAAAAAGCAAACAAGGCAAAAAGCAAAGGCAAGAAAGGACTTCATGTGAGCACAGGATTTTCCTGCAGGATCTGCCTGAGACAATCCCATGGCAGACAGCCCTGGAGGGAAGGGAGACCTGGGACTAATCCTCCAAGCCTTGCTCTGTCCTGATGGGAGAATCAAGCACAGATCCTGCAGGGATGAACAAGATGATCCTGGTGACTTCAACACGAAAATAAAACAGGCAAGAGGCAGAAGCAGGGATATGTGACTCAGATGGAATAATGACACTGTTTGAGTGTGCAGGTATCAGGTGAGGAAAATCAAAATACCAAGCTGAACATGACACAGCAATGTGCCCTTGTAGCAAAAAAAAAAAAAGCCAAAAATGCCCTGGGTTACATCAGCAAGTGTTGCCAACAAGATGGAGAGAAGTGATCCTTCCCCTCCACTGGGGACTGTGAGGCCACACCTGCAGAGCTGTACCCAGTCCTGGGCTTATTGGCACAAGAGAGACACACTTAGCTCACCAAACTCCATGAAAAAATTGGAGCATCTCTCATAAAAAAGGGTGAGATAATTGGGACTGCTCAGCCTGGAAAAAAAGAAAGTCTCAGGAGGAGCTTGCCAGTATGGGAGAATCTTACCCCATGGAAGACAGCAAAAGAAGACTGCTGTGACTCTCACACAGAAGATTCCATTTAAATGTAAGTTAAAAGATTTTTACTGTCATACAAATCATTCACTGGCTGCACAGGGAGGCTGCTGAGTCTCTTTCCCCGAGGATGCTAAACCCTGCAGGAGACAGCCCTGAGCAGCATCCTGCTTTTATCTTGGACAGAGAGGGTGCACTGGCTGATCTCCAGAAGTGCCTTCCAACCTGAACTCTTCTGTGATTCCCTGAATGTTTTTCTGTGATTCCAAACCATTTAATCTTCTTTCAAGTTTTGAATCCTTATTTACGCAGGTGGTGAGACACAGGTGCTGCAAAAGAGATAGAAATACAGAGAAAATAAGCAGAATATTGGGCACTAACCTGTTAAAACAAAAAAAAAAGAATGGATTTATATTTAATAATGAAATGAAGCAGCACCACTCTCTGAAGCAAATTTGTGAGATTTTGTAGCACGCAATAAAAATGAAGAAGAAAAATCTAGAGTATTCAAAATCGATTAAATCAAGAAACATTGAAATGCAGTTTCTGGAGGCTGAGCTATAAAACTCTGGAGATGAACCGTGCCTTGCACAAACGGGTGTGGCCGGAGGGGGTGGGGCAGCTCCAGCTGCACAGAGTGTCGTGGCCGGGGCCAGATGCAGATGTGGCAGCGAGGGACAGGAGCAGGCTGCCTCTGGCACCAGGAGCCCTGCACACACAGCACTTGCTCCTGATGCTGCCTGCTGAGGATGGGCACTCAGAGCATCCCTCAGCACCCTGAGAGCAGCCCCAGGCACCGACCACCACCAGGAAAAGCCAAGCTCTTGTCACCAGCCACAAAGGCATGGGCAGAGTCTGCAGAAACATTTTCTGGGGCTGAACAAAGCACGGCCTGACACGGCATTAATCAATCACTGAATGTCATCACCAAGGGAAAGGATAAAACCCAAAAAGAAAATGGGTTTCTTTGATTGTTTGGTTGGAGGCTATTCCTTTCTTCTTCCTTTCAGTATTTGTGGAGTAATTTTTCATACAGCATCAGGTTGTCTTACATTTTGCTTTCAAATCTTTGGGAAAAGATGTTTTTTTTCTATTCAGCTACAATAATTCAGTTCCTCCTGACAAAAACATCGAAGCAAAACAAAATTTCAATCAGAAGAGAAACTCTTTTTGATCTCCTTTCAAAGCACAACTCTTCAGATAAAATCTTAGTTCTATATATCATATCCCATATTAACCAAAATTATATGAAGTTCACCTAGATGCTTTTTGCTTATAGCTGAACAGATCTGGCAGTTATAAGTTTAATGTTTGGAAAACTACTTAAGAAATGCATTTTAGAAGTTTTTGCTTTCAGAAACAAAAAGGTACTGATCCACCTACCTATAAAATCTAATATTAGAAAAGGCTTGGACAGTTTGAAGTTGTTTCTTTGTCCTGAAATGGCTTAGGAAGTTAAAAATGTTAAAGCATTTCTTCAGAACAAACCCCAAAATGTTAAAGCCTCTCACAGAAACACAGAGCACCTCACTCTGGGGTAGGTCCAAGTGGACAGGATGTTTGTCCAGATGGAAAGTTCTCCTGTTTGAGGTTAAAGTATGAATGTCATTTCAAAAATGGCTATGCCACAGTACTTTGATGTTTCTCCTTCTTTCCAGAACTGAGAGATGCTCAGGAATACAAATAAATGAGTTACTGTCAAATAAATTATTTAAACTTTTTGGTATATCCTGGAGAGTTTTTGCCTGGAGTCTTCTGGAAAAAAGAGCTGTTTTGGCTCATGGTTATCTATTTGTGAGATCAGGTAAAGTACAGAGGAGGGAAAAAAGAGCAAAAAGCTATGGACATTCCATTATTTGAGAAGTTATTCTAACATATTCATCACTGTGGTATTTGTCTGGACCAGAAAGAGGAAAAAAAAGAAAAATACAAAAACCAGCAGAGACCTCAGGGAAGGGAAAGAAGGCAGTGGTAGAACTCCTAATGAAAATAAGAGTTGCAGTATGGGTGGTTTAACCATGCATCTTCCATTGCAATTCATGGAAAATTCTATGACAAAATCTTTTAGCTTTCACTTAAAACCTTCATTACTGAATAATGCCTTTCACACAGTCATTCTTGTTTGCTCAAAGCACCTAGCCCTAAGAAATTGCAAAGGTATTTCTCTAGGCATGAGAACAGTCTTTGATGTTAAACCATTACTGGATTTAGACATAAAGAAAAAATGTTTAGAATTTATTTTTCTTCAAATATAAATTTCTGTGTTTCAGTTCATTTGTTCTTTCTCAGCTGCTGTAAATTTTCTGAATGAAACATGCAGTTTATTCAGACAATCTTATACAGGAGTGTCTTTCTTTAGAGAATCTCAGGCCCCCTTGAAAACCTGATTTCTCTGTGAGTTAAACATTCCTTTACCAAGCAGTGAATATATAACAAAAAGGGGTGACAAGCCATTTATCAGCATCCTGGTAGGTTTTGCAAGTCAGGATTAACCCTGTTTAGAACTTCACACGAGAGTCAGATACAATATCCTTATTTTTGTGAAACACCTGGAAGTTTTCCTGGTGTTCAGGGTGCAGGTTTGCTGCAGAGCAAGACTGAACTCGGATTACAGCCCAGTGCAGAGCCAGGGAAAACCTTCAACTGAGCTTTGAGAGCTCTCACCAAAGCAAGGAGCCAAAGTGGCTCATTCCTCTCAGCTGATCCCAAACCAGGCATGCAAGGCTCAAACTGGACACTCCTGCAGAAGTGTTAGAACAGGGGTTTTCTCTCTGCCTCACTGTGCAGAGATTTAAACATTTCCTTTTCAAATTAGATCAGCTTTACAGGTGTCCCAATGTAATTTGGAGCAGTGTTTGTGCCAGGTGTAGAATTGAATGCAGCAAAAATGAAGAGGCATTTTCTAAAGTACAACATCAAAGAAACCTCTAGTGAGCCTCCACTGAAACTGCAAATGAGTGTTTTTGAGGACAGAAAACTATCAGACTGGAAATAAGAACAGTACATCAAAATCAAATTTAAGAAGCTATTATTTTGTATTTTGATACAAGAACAAGTGCAGGGGCATTTGTGTAAATCCAAACCCCAAACAAATCCCTCAGCTCCACCTCAAGAGCTTTCTCCAGGTGATTAACCTAGCAGTACTCCTCCCACTTTCACAAAACATTTAAACTGGTGAATACACGGGACTGAATCAGGAGCTGGGGCACCTGGTACAGACCATAGGACACAGAGAATTCCACACTGAAAGAGAAGGGGTTGGTGACACAGCACGTGAACAGAGGCTGCCCTGGAGGAGGCAGGCTCTGTCTCCTGGACCTCAGAAGCAGCATGCAAAGACAAGGAAGAACAATTGTTGTTTCCTCCCCAGACAGGATCTGCACTTTCCATGAGAAGTGCACAAGAAGAGATGCAGGCACTGGAGTTTTCTTCCCCAACAGCCTCTCCCTCAGATGAGCTTCCTTAAAGAAAGAAAACACCAAAGTCTCTCCAAAAGCAGAGGGCTCAGTCTACAACAACAAACTGCTTCTCGTGCCTCCCTGAACCAGCTCTTGGGCCTCTCTCCTGAACACTTTCATGGCACGTGAGAGCCTTGCTGGATTCCTGCTTCCCTTGTGACTTCAGCCAGAAGGGAGTACAGAGCTGGTTATTAATCGTGTGATGTGTTGAAAACACATTTTTAAACCTCTTCCATAAGGACTTTTTGGGAACTTGCAGGGACAACCCCCCTTCCTTTCCCACAGCAGGTCATAGTTTAGGTGAAGGGGAGTTTCCAAGGCTCTGGGTGAGTCAGGCACACACTGAGGGACTGTGTCTGCAGCCTCACACCCACTGGGCTCCTTTTCCCTCCAGAAACAGAAAACTGGATTTTCACAGGCTGACGAATTCTGAGGAGTATGAGAGAAGGGAAAAGCACAGCAGTTTATCTCCCAAAATCTTGTGCTTTCCCAGCATTCAGGAGAGGCTTACAGACATTGATTCACTGCAGTTTTTATGCACATTAATGTATGTTAGTCTTGATCAGAGGCATCAACACGGAGCAAAATGAAAATGCCATTTATCAGAAAACCTTATTCTCCCTTTACATGCACTCAGAGAACAGCAGCACAACTCTTACGTCTCCCCCTGAACACATGCACTGCATCATGCTTTCCTAACCACAGCAGGAGATTGATTTCTGCCCTCCAAAAACAAGTTACCTTCCTTGTCTTAGCTTGAATATCCTACAGCATTATGAATGATCTTAATTACCCAGCTGTCCTTACACAGGGGGCCGTGATAGGAAATACTCTGATGAAAGCAGCTCTGAAGTTCCATGCACATTCCCATCTGAGTTATGGACTGGCAGCAGGGCTGAGCTCTCACATGCAGCACACAGCCAGGATCAGATGATGAGGGCAGGAGCAGACTGAGCCCTCTGGGGTGGAGCAGGGCTGTGTTAGGCTGCAAAGAGCCACCCACGAGGTGGCAGAGGGACAGCAGTGGCTCTGGGACAGCACAGCCCTGCTTTCACTGAGCATGGAGCCCCAGCCACTCTTTATTCCACATTTCCTCCTTAAGCAGCTCGTGGTTATCGTGCACATCTCACCAAGGCCAGCCATGGCATTGCCCCAGAGAGGAGCCTGGCATCAGGACTCCTCTGGGCTGCCACAGCCTGCTCCTGGCAGCCTCTGCTGCCTGCAGTGGCCCAGAACAGCTCTGCTGGCTGCTGGCACCATGCCTGCCCTGCCCAGAGCTGCAGAGAGAGAGACAGAGCAGAGAGCAGGGGGGCAGGTCATTGCCAACAGGTAACGTGTGTGACATGGAAATCATTCTTCTCTTAGGAGGTGACAAGTGTAAGGACTGTCCTTCTGCCAGCAAGCTTCCAGGGAGCAGCTGTGGTGGGACAGACAAGGATTTGATGTGAGCTACAGACAGCTAAGGAGCAAAAAAAGGAAGGCAGAAGTTCAGACTATCACTTCTGGTGGCAGCAGCTTCAGGGTGAAGCAGAGTCAGAATGATCCGAGTCACTGCAACTGAGCAAGGGCCACAAACTCTCCCAGAGGAGAACAAAAATGGCCTTGCTGGGTATGGGAAGCAGCAAACCTAGCTAGGAACACAATATTCTGTTACTGAGTGACAGAGAGAGAGAGCAAAGGCACATGTCTGAGCATCAAGTGTTAGATCTCCCAGCAAATCTGGCAAGTTTGTTAAATGGATTGTTATGACTCTTGATTTTGGCAGCCAATTTTATCTGATTTTTATAGTAAGCCAGAGACCTCCCAAGCACAAAAGCTGAGCAAGAGATCAGATATGAAATGGCTTTTCCCCCAAACTAAACTTCAACACCAATCAGTTTTATATGCTCTGTTTTCAAGTGCCAAAAGCTTTTTAACACACCAGTAAGTCAGGGCTCCAAGAGCAAGCTCAGCTCTGGTATTGAAATGGGGAGTTTCTGATGTGAAAAAGAAACCCCTGGATACTGTGATTTGGGAAGCTTTCTCATCTAAGAAGAAACTTCTTCAAATGTCATTTCTATGGAAGAATTATATTACACTACTCTGCATTTATGTTATTGATAACAGCTACTTAACCCTGTCAAAATGGAAAATAAGTTGAGTTATGATTCTCTGTGTCCTAATGAGGAGATACAGAGATATGTATTTGTTATGCACCCAAAAAGCAGCTGACCTGAAAGAGAAAAATTCTCATCTTTCTCTTCATGGTGCATGGCTTCTAAACTCTGGGAAAGTGATGAACCGTATCTAAAAAAAAAAAATGTTATTAAAGTGGACACCAAATCTTTGGTAATAAAATCTGTCTCTGGGAAGAGCAGATCATCTTGTTATGAATTATTGTTTCCCTGCTTCTTTAGCATTATGCACCATGTGACTTGTGTTCTACTTCCACCAAAAGTCTTATCTGTTTGTATAAAAGGGATGGGGAGAAAATAGTATTATGCATGCCTCAAAAATCTGAGACTGCCATGCCCAATAAATCACAGCAATTCTGAAATTGATTACTATTGTTGCAAACATATCCCCACTCTCCTTCCTGTCATGAGAAATGTACTTGTGCTTGGTATTTTCATAGCTGAGCAAGTGCCCTGGGGACACGTACAACTTTCCTACTTATTTATTTATATTTCAACACCAAGAAAAGTTAATAATCTTTTGTCAGAACAATGACCTGCCATAACATTACTGGGAAAGGCTCAGCTTCAGGCCTTGTGAAGGGATTATATTTTTACTGGCCCTGGAATCAATTGTTTACTTTTGAAGGGAAGGAAGTAAAACCTGCTTCCAAAGGTAAAAAATCCCCAAAAATTAAAAAACAACAACAACAAACAACAACAACAACAAACACGAAAATAAAAGCGAGAAAATAAAACTCAATAAAGTCAAATATGACGTGAATATGCTTAGAGCACACAAAATTGCCTGCCACCATCCTGCTGTTCTGAGCAGTGCCAAAGAGGGGATGGAGAAAGGTGCATTTCTATTTTACTGGCAGCTCCTGGGGCTGGGCACTGTGCCATGTCCATCACAGGTACTGCTCCCCATGGAGCTGAGGAAGTCCAGAAACATTTCCCATGGGGAAATCCTCAAACACTGCACTCTCAAGGAGCATTCAGCTGTCACCAGAGCAAGAAGAGACACGGGAGAGAGACAGAGAGAAGAGCAAGAAGCTGTGAGAAGAGAAAGGGAGCACAGAGTTTGGATGCAAGCTCAGAATCTGTCCAGATGTTCAGAACTGACAGTGGACTGGGATCTGCAGCTAGCTTGCATTCCCACAGAAAGTGAATAAATCAGCTCCAGCACTCTGAGCATTCATCCTTCCTGCTCCCAGAGCTCCTTCCACGGCTGTCACGTTTCCCTTGGCTTCCCTGCCTGGCTCTGCTCTTCCCTCTCATCCCTCCCGGTGCCAGACCCTGCCCTGGCTCTCCCTGCCTGCTGCTGTGGGTGAGCAGCTCGTGTCCATCTCCTGCTTTGTCCTCCAGCCGCTCTGTGTCCCACTGTGTGTGCAGAGCCCGAGACACCCCTCACAAATGCAGGGCATGAAACAGAAACTGAGCTCAGTGAGGCCTGTTTGTTTTGGCTGTCGCTGTGGTTTTTATTAATAAATGCCTCCTGCTAGGCTAGACTCCATTTATCATGACATATGTTATCTAGCTTATGTTCTTGCACAGTATTTATTACAAAATTTAAGTTGAGCACAGAACTATTCCTCTCTCTTCCCAGGCAGTGAGAAGGGTGGTTATGTTATTTTAATGAATTTGCTTGTCTCATGTTGTTACTGAGAAGCCTTGGTTGAGGAAGTGGTTCTTGTGTTTCATTTTGAAAATGTGAATTCTGTGGTTGCTGTGGTCCTTTCCCATAGGAGAAGAATTTCTAATCCATCTGCACATTAATAATTCCCCGACTCCTTTTTTGCTGAGGTCTCCCCATTGTGAATTTTTCCCAGACCTCTTTAGCTGCTTCCCTTTCCAGCCTTGCCTATCTGATTGGTTTGATCCTTGTTTTCACACACCATATGCTGCAATCAAGAGAGCTCTGGATTACCCCAGCCAAAAAGAGGAAACATCCATTTCCACAGCTCACCAGCACCTCCTCCAATATTGCAACTGACCCCTAACCCTTGAGAAATCCTGTTTAGCGTTGCAGTGAAGTCTTGGGAGAAAACACACATCTAATCTAATTTGAGGGCATGAAAAATTCAGGCTAGCTTCAGAAAGAGGAGCCAAGCATTGTGGTAGTTTTCCAAATGGAGCCTCTGCTCCTAAATAAAACAGAATGTGTTTCTTAGGTGGGGTTTGATATCTCACGAGGGCTGGATCAAGCAGATGTGAGAACTGGTCAGCACAAAGCCCAAATTCCTGCACAGCTTCACCTCCACTGCCTAAAAGGCACGAGAAGTGCAAACACACCTTATGATTACCTAAGGACAACAAAAGGAAGTGGGGATGCAAATTTTGTAGTCTCAGAAAGACCTGCATTTACAGAATGGCAAGGCCTAGATTTGGTTTGGATTGACAAAATTTATAGATTTTACATACAGAGTGTATGGTAACTTTTCTTACCATGCAGCTTTGTACCACCTTGCTCTTTTCCCATCTGAAGAGAGCTTTAGTAAAAGTATTGTGCAAAATATTGAGCAAGTTCTGTTGTGCAGAGCCAGCCTGATAATTTTAGTGTTTACTGTCTCGCTTCACAGGTCCTTACATTCACAGTGATTTATACAAAGTGTTCTGGTTTGTATCTCTCACAAACTGTTTCAATACTGCACTGGGTAAACAGAATGTCATCAGATTTCCAGTCCTTCCTGGGTAATTTTCCCCAGTTATGTAAATGTTTATCTTAATTCGACTTCTTCCTTTGCACTTTTAAGAATGTTTTTGCTCCTTGCCCGTGCTGAGGCAGTGTGATAACCATGCTGCAGAATGGAGACAGGAGGATGCCAGGGCTGGCTGCCAGGGAGCAAGGCTGCCAGCACCCAGCCAGCTGCACAGCCTTGGGGTGCCAGTTGTCCCAGAGGGCACAAAGCAGTGCAGGGACCCTGTACTGTGAGCATTGTTACCCAAAACTTCCAAATGCACCTGCTGGAAATCGTGTTTGTGTGCTGAAGCTGCCTGCTCCTGGATGTCACAGCTGTGCCAAGCATGGCCTGGCAGCAGCAGAAGTTTAGACCAAAGTTTGACTCCTCTGGTTGTTTCTCCCACCGTGTGACCCGTGCTGTGTTTGGCAAACCATCTCTGGGGAGAGGGGGCTGCATGTAAAGTGCTGGCAGCTGCATTCAGTGTGATATGCATGAGTTAATTAATAGAAAACAGCTCATGTCAATGATGTTTACACTTCTCATGCTTTCTCTCTTTAACCACTTGAACTGAACTATACAGAAAGCACTTTAGAACCTACTGCATGTATAAAAAATCAGTACTCCTCTAATAAATTTAAGTTTGTCAGTGCTGTTGATAGGTTGGGGATCATTTCTGCAGCCAAGAAGTGAATCTAACTCAGTAGAGGACATTGAAACTTGAGTACAAGCTTCCTTCCAGACAAGCTCTGCTTTCTTTCCAGCTCCCAAAAAATAGAAGATGGGAGCAGATCACTGCAGGAATCCACAGATTTCAGTGGGTGGAATTCTAGAGATAACCATCTCATTGCAGCAGACTTTGAAAATAAACATGAAATAAACAATTCATCTTGTTAGAAGCTGACACATTCATTTTTCT
Organism: Rhabdornis inornatus; assembly: GCA_013397075.1. NCBI lineage: Eukaryota > Metazoa > Chordata > Aves > Passeriformes > Rhabdornithidae > Rhabdornis > Rhabdornis inornatus. Next base: position 204,872 of record VWZS01000729.1, on the reverse strand, counting down.
GCTTGGAAAATCAAAATTCTGCTTGCTGCTACTCCAAGGGATCCTGGTGTCACCCCTTTGTTTGGGTTCCCATCTGCTACCAGTTTCAAACTTGGTCAGTGAAATGCACTTATCCAAATGGGCACGTGTTTTAATAGCACAGATAAATTCCTCCTTAATTGCTCACACTTTCTATGCTAAATCTCTAAATATGGATATGTAAGCCAAAAGCCTTCTCTGATTTGGTAGGATTTGATGATATTTTTTCTTCAAAGAGGCCAAACATGAACTTACCTCTCCTATGACTATATAAGGAGCATAAAGAAAAAGGACCAATTCCTAAACTGAGCTTCTACACAGTTCAGACGTTTTAATTTAATTTTGTGCATGCCTAAACCTACTTAATCATCCAAAATTTGGAGCAGGTACCACAGCACTCACTGCTGGCTCATCAAGCCCTGTGAGGGGAAGCACAGGGCTGTATTTACAGTGGAGCCTGGGCTCAGGGACTCTGTGCTGTGCTGATGTGAAGCAAATGGGTGAACTTCACATCCCCGTGGGTTAGTTTACACAGAGGCAAAGCAGAAATGACAATGGCCAAGCAGAGCCAAGCTGGACAGCAAAGCTTTGTGGGCAGAACAGCACCCAGACCTGCCAAGCTAGCCCCAGAGCAGTGGGTGCTTCTCCAGGACAACGCCCTCACTGATGCCACCATGCATAGAGAGAAGCAGCTACAAACCATGATTAGAGAGGGCACTTCCCTCTGTAGCTTTCCTGCACACCCTGGCACTCTCAAGCAGTCCTGTAGCTTGAGATTCACTGTAAACAGTGGATTCACTGTTTAGTTTTTGTCTTCTGCTAGTAACCACAGAAAATGAGAAATGAGGTATGGACCCTCCCAGGTGAAATGGTGGCTGAAGCAGAAACCAAAGGTTGTTTATTACCTCCTCCATAAGGCCAAGAGAAAGTTTCCTGAAAATGCAGGGCTGAAGTAAATCTGTATTTTTTTTCCCCCAGCTGCAAGCTGACTGCCATGCTTCTATCATAAAACAGGCTTTGGCCAAGGGAGAAATGGCAAGGAGAGCTGGCAAGGTCAAGGACACAGAGACAGAAGGAATCAGGCTTAATCTCACACCAGGTCATTTCCACAAATTGTAGAAACAGTAAAGAAAACATGAACAGTATTTCCACTAAGTATGATATGGAACTCTTTTGGACTGTCTCTTAGAGGGGAAAATATCCAAAACATCTTTAGGTCTGAGCTGAACAAATTCGTTGAAAGCTAATGGGACTCATTTTCCTACAGGCCTTGGGCAGTTCAGAAAAAAAATCTTACAACATGCACGTTTTCTACTTGCTGCCAAAAGGAATCAGCTGCTGTTGAAGACTAAGAATACACAAAAATTGAACTTATTTTACAATCTCAGCCTGACTGCTTCTTCTCCTGCACCTGGCTCAGTCCCTTCTAGGAACTGTGGATTTTAATTCTTGCTGTCTCACCCAGAACTGTGCTGATCTCTGGTATTCAGTGGGCACAAAGCTGGGCTAGCAGTGCTTGAAGTGAGCAGAGCCAACATCTGGGACTGCCAGCTGAACTTGCCTTTCCTTTCTTCCCACAGAAGCTTTTGCAGTAGTTCTGGCTCATGAAAGAAGATTTCTAAGGAATGGCATCAAGCCTTGTGATTCAGGTTAAAACTCCTGATTAAGGTTGAAGGGTTACTGTCTCCTCAAAGGCAAGGTGCATTTCCAATGCTTTACACACAAAAGAAAAATTGCTGTGTTTTGCCTGGGTTTGCATCCACAAAAATATAGGTGACCATCATCCTGAGAATGCATTTTTCTCCCCAGGACACCAATTTCTAGATCAAGCATACCTTGCATTATGCTCTGTAGCAAAGGACCAAGGACATCTGTCTCCAATGTTCCAGCAATGAGAACTACAAATGATGCTTGAGGAAGCACTCATTCATTGATACAGTTAGTTGAAAACAGAAGAAAAAACCAAGAGCACCATCTCTAGTTTTTCACTATTGCTTTCACAAAACAAAATCGAAACCAGCACCAGCATCCCTCTTTCACAAGAGCAAAATTCAGTTTTTCATAGCAACTGCTTACACTCAAAAGCAGTGGGGTGCTCCAAAAAGTCCAGCTTAGTTTGGGGTTTAATGGGGTGAGACAGAAAGCAGAAATGCTCATTTAGACCCCTACTACCTCTTCTTCCACCCTTGCTCAAGTGGCTTAACCTCAGGGAATGCTTTAAGGACAAGGACTTTTTGTCTTAAATTGAGTGACCTGGTTCTCTGTGGAGTCTTTCCTTACAACTGCCTGTAAGTGGCTTATCTGAAACTGTTGTTCTTCCATGCACAAAAAGGGAAGGCAGTACAGATAAACTAAAACCAAAATGAAATAGCTTATTACAGGTATGTACTTAGCTTGATTTCCAAACATCAGATTTTAGAAGTGAAATGCAATAATTATTTTTTTCACAGTTTGTTTCTTAAATGAGCCTGCACTTTCCTTCATAAAAAAAAAAATATATATATATACTTCATATACAAAATGCTTTTGACTGGGTAGTTATTTTTACCTCCAGTTTTAGGAAAAAGAATGGATCTCAAATAGATTTTAACTGTGGGGAGCACAAAACTCTGGCTGGATAAATGATAGGAAAAGGTATCAAGCTTACAGAACTCTTTTATTTCTGTCCAGCTTAGAATAAATCTTTTGCCTCTGGACTCTCCACGGATCTCAGTCCTGATATGGGGAACCAATTTAAAAACAGCTCCTGAGCACGTCACACATGGCCCTTGCTGGTGGGGTAAATCACCTGTGCCAGCTGAGGGGAGGAGGAGCAGGAGGAGGAAGAAAAGGAAGAAGAAGAGGAAGAAGAAGAAGAAGAGGAAGAA
>VWZS01000729.1:157641-201908 GCA_013397075.1 Rhabdornis inornatus | reverse complement strand
GAAGAAGAAGAAGAAGAAGAAGAAGAAGAAGAAGAAGAAGAAGAAGAAGAAGAAGAGGAAGAGGAAGAGGAAGAAGAAGAGGAAGAAGAAGAAGAAGAAGAGGAAGGGCAGCCCTGGTGCTGCCCTGGCAGCGTGGACGCTCCCAGGCTGTGGTGCTCGCGGTGGGGGAGGCTGAGGAGCCGTGGCCACAGCATTGCCGTGTTCCAGCTGCTCCTGGCCACCCTCCCGGGCCACAGCAGTGCAGTGCAATGCTGGCCTGAATTTGTGTCCCCGGCTGGACCGAGGCTGGGAGGAGCTTTGAGGTCTCCTGCTGTGCTTTTGGCTTTGTTTCCTGGGGCAGGGGGAAGGAGAAATACTCACCAGACAGTGAAATTATTTTAACCTGAAGAAGGCAGAAAGTTTGGGTGTCCCCAGCAGCGTGTTTAAAGGTTGATTCTTACCAGGATGTCTTTCCTTTTAACAGGAGTTTCAGCATTGTCACCTCAGTCCCTCTCTACGAGACACTTCTCTCCCACCTTGCTCCTCCTGCTGCTGAGTAAATCCGTGCCCAAGACCCCAGAGAGCATGCAACTCTGAAAACCAACAGAGCATGAGTTACAGTGACACCAATCAAATGAAATTATGTGTTCAACAAGATCAGCTCAAATATATATATTTATATATATCAATTAAATGAGTCTTTATCTCCCCACAGCTTTGAGAAAAAAAAACATTAAATTCAAGGTGAAGCAACCCTCTGTCAATGGCAGGCTGCTTGGAAAGCTTAATTGTGAGAAAATTTTATTTATGACAAACAGGCACTTACTCTCTCAATATTTATGCTGCTTAAGTTAAAAGGAATTGCTTCAAGCTGGGGTCTGGAGAATCCCTATTAAAAAAGTGCTTACACATTGTGGATTTCCCATAATATTGTCCCTGATCAGACTCTGGAACCTGATTATTCACAACAAACTTGGAGAAGGTAATATGTGCCAGGCTTTATACAGCCCTAGAGAGAATCTAGACATGTATGTTTAATAATATAATGAAGTTTGAAATTTACTGTAACTCTAATATTGAAGGATTTTAAAAGCAATTAAACTGCTTTAAAATAGCATAGAGCTTATGGGAATGCAATATGGATTGGAACAAACAGGCCTAAATCAACCCTGGTTTGAAAGTCTAGTAAGGACTAAAACTGTGGGAGGTAATTCAGGAACAGATGCATCAAATTAATTCCAGTAATCCTGGAGTGTTAAAAATGGCAACAGAAGCCAACTTTGTTCAACAGAATGGAAAAATAATCATCCTTTCTCTCCCTTTCCACCCCCAAGGAGTTGGATTTTCCCGGCACAGCCGTTCATTGGTGGCAGCAGTTGCACCAAAATGTTTGACAGCAGCAAACTGAAGGCAAATAGGAAACATCCATGGGGGAAACAGAGGGGAAAAAAAACCCCCACGACATGAAAAAAACCAAGAGTGCACAGAATGCAGAGAGGTGAAGCTGCAAACACACAGCAGAACCATGAAGCTGCTTAGGAGGAAATGAAAGAGAGAGAACCAGATCCCAGAAATTGCATAGAAGGAAATGAAAGAGAGAGAACCATGTCCCAGAAATGAAATGAAATTAAATGAAAGAGAGAGAACCATGTCCCAGAAATGAAATGAAATGAAATGAAATGAAATGAAATGAAATGAAATGAAAGAGAGAGAACCATGTCCCAGAAATGAAATGAAAGAGAACCATGTCCCAGAAATGAAATGAAATTAAATGAAAGGGAACCATGTCTCAGAAATGAAAGGAAATGAAAGAGAACCACATCCCAGAAATGAAAGGAAGAGAACCACGTCCCAGAAATGGAATGAAAGAGAACCATGTCCCAGAAATGAAATGAAATGAAATGAAAGGGAACCATGTCCCAGAAATGAAATGAAATGAAATGAAAGAGAACCATGTCCCAGAAATGGAATGAAAGAGAACCACGTCCCAGAAATGGAATGAAAGAGAACCATGTCCCAGAAATGAAATGAAATGAAATGAAAGGGAACCATGTCCCAGAAATGAAATGAAATGAAATGAAAGAGAACCATGTCCCAGAAATGGAATGAAAGAGAACCATGTCCCAGAGCCCTCTGTGCCAAGAGCCCCAGTTACTCACAGTCATTTCTAGTCACAACTGGAAGTGGATGGGCAAGTCACAGCTTTTTCAGGAAATTTATCACTTTTCTCAAGAATTGTCTGCGAACAGGCTGGGACTTTTATTAATTTGTCTCCAGCTGGCGAGGGTACACCAAATATTTTCTGTGAATGAATCCTGGCCAATGGATTGCTCACAGACTCAGGGCTGCTCTAATTGCTTCAATATTCCTGCCCTGACATTCAAGATGAGGAGGCTCTGATCAAGTCCCAGTTACAAGACTTTCATTCCTAAAGTAATGAGAAATTTACCTTTTAGACAGAAGATAGCCATAGAAATCTTCCTCTCCTTTAAAACAAAGCAAAGCAAATCAGAAACAGATCTCTGGCACTAACAGAAAAGCAGGGAGGAAATAGAGAAAATATTGATTAATGAGATTTATTTGTGCTGTGGATGGTGATCAAAGGGGAGTGAATGCAATGTGCAGCACTCACCATTGCTTTTAAAACCAAAATTCCTTTGATGTGCAGCTCAGTATCCGGCCATTACGGGAATTAAAAGAAAAAGCCATGAGAACATTAATAATAAAGGTTTAAACTGAACAGCTTCAGCCACCAGGCTCATACTACCAAGGTTTTTGCTTTTTAAATGATCAGATGGTGAACAGTTATGATAAATGATGTTTAATGACTAGTTGGTTTAGTAAACAAAGCCTCTTGATGCATACAGTAGTTCCATACAGAGCAGCCTGCATTTGTGGTGTGGACAAGCCTCTAAGCACAGAGAAAAGGAGCTCCAGGAAAAAGAAAAGGGTCCCTAAGAGTGAGTGGCTGTGGGGGCTGCTCCAGCAGCCCCAGAGAACTCCCCACACTCAGCCAGAAATGTCACAGCACTGTGGGTGTGGGGAGGATTCACAGTTTGCACCCTCCCCTCCAAATTCCTGCTGCCCATCACTGCTTTCCTCTCCTCTGTCCTCCAAATTCCTGCTGCCCATCTCTGCTTTCCTCTCCTCTGTCCTCCAAATTCCTGCTGCCCATCTCTGCTTTCCTCTCCTCTGTCCTCCAAATTCCTGCTGCACATCTCTGCTTTCCTCTCCTCTGTCCTCCAAATTCCTGCTGCCCATCTCTGCTTTCCTCTCCTCTCTCCAAATTCCTGCTGCCCATCTCTGCTTTCCTCTCCTCTCCAAATTCCTGCTGCCCATCTCTGCTTTCCTCTCCTCTCCAAATTCCTGCTGCCCATCTCTGCTTTTCTCTCCTCTCTCCAAATTCCTGCTGCCCATCTCTGCTTTGCTCTGCTCTCTCCAAATTCCTGCTGCACATCTCTGCTTTCCTCTCCTCTCTCCAAATTCCTGCTGCCCATCTCTGCTTTCCTCTCCTCTCCTCTCCAAATTCCTGCTGCCCATCTCTGCTTTGCTCTGCTCTCCATTCTGTGTGAAGCTCTGCCTGGATGCCGGGCTCCCCTTCCAGGGTTTCTGAGCCCAGCACACCCAGCTCCAGTCCCCCCTGCTGTCACCTAACCTGGCCCACTGCAGGCTGTGCTCACAAGATGGATTTCTGAAGAATATCAAAGGTTAAGAGGAAATTTTAGAACTTTCATATAAAACCATCTTTGTATTTTTAACTGACTTCTCTAAGAAACATAAGAAACAGGCACTTGACATGTAAAGTGAGCACTGTAATAAGATAAAAGTTTAAGACTGATGGGCATTTTCCCACCTTTAAAATTACTGGACACCACCTGAAGTCTTGCCTCCTTGACTGTTAATCTGAGATAATTCTTTGCCTACAGAAAAATAAGCTCCTTTCATGGCACATCTCTTGCAAAACATCCAAACTTCATCCTACAAAAAGGAAGTGGCAGGTTTTGAAGAGGACACGTCCTATTTATCTCATAATATCACACCTTTGCCACATATAAGACTTTTATTACAAAAAAAAACAGGATTTAAAAAGCAAGTAAATAGTAGGAACGCTTGTAAAGCAAACCCACTTTTCAGTTTTTTTTTTGTTGTTTTTTTTTTTCACGAAGACAATCTCACAGCTCATTTGAGATTGGTCTGGTCAATATTGTCACAATGGCAGTGCATTATTTTAGGACTATTGCTAATTGCAGCACTGAGACTAAGATGCTCATAAGTGGAAGGGGACAAATAATGAACCAATTACAATGCATTACAACTCATTTTACTGCATAGTAAAATGTAGAGAGAGCATCCAAGAGCTACAAAATCAGTTCTTTTAGTAAAAAAACAAACAACAAAAAAAACACCTAACTACAAATTTAGTCCAAAGTAGTATTTTGGATATATCAATATTATCCAATATATTTGGATATATCAATATCAATATTTTTGGATATATCAGGGTAGCACACATCCTTTTTTGTTCAGCATTTGAATCAAAAATGCATTTTGAAAAATGTAGTCATGGTGAAACTGTAGAAAACACTGGAAATATCTTTAGAGGTCGGGCAGGAGAGGGTTGGTGGGGAGAGACAGAGAGAGAAATGTGGTTTGTGTCAAATGACAGGTTCTGTACAGCTGAATAAGAAACTTCTTTGAGGACCAAAAAAATCAAAGCAAATAAAGATTTGAAGTTCTCATGGGTACTTTGCTGCCACACAGCAGCAGAGGTTCTAGAGGATGCTGAGGACTGAGGTTTATGCCTCTCATATATTATTCCTAATCAGGAGTGAATTCTCTCTTCTCACTTTCTTAACTAAGCACAGAACACCACTGCTACTAAAGCATGGACTTCTGCTTCTCCCAGGAATATAATTCTGTTATGCCTAATTAATTAAATGTTTACTGTGGAAAGAGAATATATCACAAATGGAATGCACTTGGCTTCCTCAGTGAGTAAATAACATTGAATAGGGATGTCTCTGGCAGAGACCACAAAAAGTCAGACACCCACGAGTTAAAGCTGTGACTGGGGGGAGCCCTCCCTGCACTGTGTATTTCTGTCTCCAGCTTAGTGCTAAAACTGCTGCCACCCTAGGTTTCTTCCCCTGCCAAGATTAATTTCAAAGAGGTAGAAAAGGTGCATCATTTTCCTTCATGATTTAATTATTTCTTGTCCTTTCCCCCAGAACACAGATTCTGACGTCAATAATCCCGATGTAAGCTCGTTAGTTACTTCAGAGAAGTCAGAGCAGATTTTGCACAGAGCCATCAGAGGCAATAAGTGACACACTGAGGGAGTGTTTTCTCCTCACACAGTGCTGGTCCATGTGTGAGCAGCGTGCCCTGGGTGCCCACAGCAATGCAGAGACTTTATTTCCTTGGAAAAGCCATTGCTGCCCCTCAGTCAGGCTTGAGGAACAAAGCCCTGCTTCCTTAGCCATGGCTTTTAGAACACATGAGATCCCTCAGCAGCCTGGGCAAGCAGAAAGGGCCCCAGATCATGTCACTGTTTGAGAGAGCCTGGGGAGGCAGCAGGAAATTACACACACATTAGCTGAAGCTGATTTTACAGCAAAACAAGCTATTTGAACAGCTTGATTGATGATGGGCAGCCAGGCTTCAGGAAAAGGAGCTCACGTCTCACTGGCTGCCCAGAGTTCTCACGGGGATGGTGGCCAGGATACACACACAGGGGACAGCATTTCCTGAGAGACTCACACAGAATTCACCAAACCTCCCTGCACATCCACATCCCAACCACAGCTCCAGCAATTCACCAAACCTCAGTGCACATCCACATCCCAACCACAGCTCCAGCAATTCACCAAACCTCAGTGCACATCCACATCCCAACCACAGCTCCAGCAATTCACCAAACCTCAGTGCACATCCACATCCCAACCACAGCTCCAGCAATTCACCAAACCTCAGTGCACATCCACATCCCAACCACAGCTCCAGCAATTCACCAAACCTCAGTGCACATCCACATCCCAACCACAGCTCCAGCAATTCACCAAACCTCAGTGCACATCCACATCCCAACCACAGCTCCAGCAATTCACCAAACCTCAGTGCACATCCACATCCCAACCACAGCTCCAGCAATTCACCAAACCTCAGTGCACATCCACATCCCAACCACAGCTCCAGCAATTCACCAAACCTCAGTGCACATCCACATCCCAACCACAGCTCCAGCAATTCACCAAACCTCAGTGCACATCCACATCCCAACCACAGCTCCAGCAATTCACCAAACCTCAGTGCACATCCACATCCCAACCACAGCTCCAGCAATTCACCAAACATCCCTGCACATCCACACCTCACACACAGCAAACAGCTGCAGCAGTGGGGACACGAGGAAGAAGACTTTTCTCCATCGGCTGCAGACTGGCTGCAGCACAGAAAAGGGAGTCACTCCAAGGCAGATGATCACTGACATCACAAAAAAGGCAGAGTAACTGGTTCGGTGGGGCTGCCAGTTCATTAGTGTCACTGGAATGCCCTTCAGAGCAGCTGAGAGCTGTTACTGCCAGACAGAGCTGTGGAAAAGGTCACTGTGTCAGCCCTTGATTATTTTAGCTCAGGAACACTCTATTATTCCTAAAGTAGCTGTGACATATTCTTCCCTGTCACTCTCACTCTCCCTCATGGACAGAAACAACTGGGAAAACAGCTTCAGTGCAAGGCACAGGTGGTAGCACAGAAAAGGCAAGAGCACAAGCCTGCAAAGAGAGAGATTGGGGAGGGAAAGAACACAGGCAGCAGAGGCCCAAGACTAACTGGCCTTTTCAAATCGTCAGCCAGAGGATGAGTGCTAGATTGAAATGGTTGAAGGAAGTGGCACAAACTTACTTTCACCTGCTGGGTTAACTCCTGCTGCTCCTCACACACGTGGGTGTGTTTGCCACCAAACACTTCTTTCTGCTCTCCCCACTTTTGCCATCTGCTCCTGGTCTGGGTCTGGGGGGCTGATGGAGACTCCCTAACCCTGGGGAATCCCAGATGTGGTTTGGAGAGGTGGTTTGACCTCTCTGTCTGCTTTAAACCCCCTTCACAGCAGGCTGGCTGCCCCTATGGAGCAGGACAGCTGAGCACTGCTGTGTGAGCCCCAGGCGTGGGCTAGCACTCGGCTGCACTGGCAACGAGGGTCAGAATCAGCTTTCCATCTTTATTTCATCATTACTTCATTATTACTTCCTTGGTCCCTGCCATTCAGCTGCATATCCAGTTCTGCCTGTGTGGATACACAATTTTGAATCCCTAAATGAGCATGCTCTTCCTCCAGTTCAGTTCTTTGCTGATACTGTTCCTTCATTGCACACTGAAATCACTAGTAATGCATTTTGCCTTTCTCGTGGGAGCCTAACTCAGCAGGCACAGACAAATTTTTCTTCCCTCTCTTTTCATTCATCTTATTTCAGGCCTCATTAAATGGGATTTCTCTTTTTACTTCAGAACTTCAGCCCAGTCTTCACACTTCACTAGCTACTCTTGTCTTTCTAGCCTCACCCAATTCCCTGTCTATTAGGATATTTTTCAGCTTTTTGCACCATTTCATCCAAACAAGGACCTGAATGCCATCTCTGGCATTCACAGAGGTCAAACTTTGTCACCTAAGCTGTCACCTAAATGCTGCTCTAACCTGAGAAACAGGATGACTTAACTGAGTCTAACACAACCATTTCTCTTTAATACTTGTATTTTTTAATGACATCCAAACTCAACAGCTTCTCTGGGCTTGGAATCATCTCCTCCTGGAATGAAAGAAGTAACAACACCATCATTACAACTACAAACACCAAAAGAAGAATATAAACTGTGATTGCTTTGAAGCACTGTGAAGTTTTGGGTTGCTTGTGTATTTGTACAATATCATTAGCAGACTGTACACCCTTCATAATGTGCTAGAGTCAGGAAAAAAGGCAAGAGTTACAAAAGAGCTGCACCACAGAAATAAATAAAGCAAAGCTTCACATTACTCCAGTGATCACTGCATGTTAAACAGATTTTTTCAGTTTACCAGACACATTTTGGTCTGTCTTATAAATAAATCACTGAAATAATAAACAAGTGGCTTTTCTATTTCTAATAGGCTTTAAAACCCCACCCCTTCTTTCTGAAACAAAGTGATCCCTAAACGATGCTAATGGCATCCTTTTATTGATCTCCTGTATTCACTTACCCTGCAATTTTTTCTTCATATTTCTTATTGCAGAGAAATAATTGCCATCTTCCCCAGCATGAGAATTGCTATTTTGTTTAAGTTCCTTAAAAAAAAAGCACATCCCTTTCACAGCTTCTCACATTTCTTAAACTATTTGTCTGAACCCACTGCCAGCCACTATTGGCATGGCTCATTTTGCCACATAAGATGTGAGAAAGAACTTCAGGAGACATCCACAGGCATGCAGGGCTTGATTGAAAATCAGTTGAAACTGATTTTATGAGGATGACTTCATTATCTATCAGGTAAATATTCTACACATAACACCATTAAATTTGGATATCTACAAAAATTACATGTATCAGATATAATCAGGCTATCAGAGCTCAGTGGAGATCCTTCACTCAAATATTTTCTACCTAAACTCTCCAAATGTCACTATTTCTAAGCATTTTTCAACTTTTTCATTTCAAAGCTACCTTTCATTACAATTTTTTCTTATTCTAGTATTTTTGTTGTTTTGTTTTCGTTTTGAGGGGTTTTTTTCCATTTTGTACATATAGATTTGTATTTGTTCAAGTTATTAAATTAATTGCCAGTAGCAACTATAACAAATGGCTGGCCTAAACATGAAGTGAGCACAGGAAATATTTATTTACCAATTACAGGACTGCATTTCCTGGCTGACAAGACCAGTGCAGCAGACATTCTCCAAGGGAAGCTAATTTTCACTGCCAAACCGGGGAAAAAACAATGATGAAAAATATTTTTATTTTCCAAATTATGTAAAATTAAAGAAGTTTCAAGTAGATAGAAAACATTCTCTTTCAGAACATTTTGAGCATGGACACTGAGTTCTTTCTCACTTCATTCAAATCCTTTTTCTTCATTCCTACCGCAGAGAAAAACAGACCAAAATCTCAGATTCAAATGATTGCTGACTTATGCCAGAAATCTGATCCAAGTTTTGCAAAAGATCTCCCTGTCATTCGGGGAAAATCCCAATCTTAACTTGAGACAGTTTAAAATCCTCAGTTTGGTGATGTTTGCCACGAGCCAGGAAAGTCTCTGCAGGATGGCAATCCTGTCTTTTCCAGCACCTCCATCACCTTTCTCTGCTGGGGACTCAAATCTGCTGGGTTTGGCCCAAAAAAGAGTGTCAGCCAAAAAGCTGAGTGGGCATATGAGGTGCAGGTGGAAAAAGATAAAATTCATCCCCTGGACAACCCACAGGTAATATTTAAAATGCCCATCTTGGCATGAAACCTCGGGAGAAGGTGGCCACCCAATCTGTATTTACCAATTTCTTCTGTTCCAGGAAAACGCAGCTGGATGAGCAGATCAGGCCCAGTATGAACACACTGAGCTGAGATTCCTTTTGTAAGCTCTGCAGTGTGACACACAAGACAAAACAATTTGCATCTTTGTTGTCATTTGTGGCCAGGCCAGTTTATAAAGCAGAATTGAAGTGTCATTTCCTGCCTTCTTTTCCCTTTCTCTCCTCCCCCTCCCTGCCCATGAGAGTTTTCATTTATTTCCAGGTTCTCCTTTTGTTCTGCTGCAGTAAAGTCCCCAAACAATTGCCAGGTCAAATGTGCTCTGTCTTTCTTCCCTCAGTGTAGCAGCTGGTGCTTGCCTCCTAAAATTCCTTTACTGTCAGCTGACAAGTGCAGCCCCACGTGAAGAATTTCTGCTGTGACTTTCAGCTCCAGCCCTTTGCTGCTCCCAATCTCACTTTAAAGGCTTGATGGGCCCATGGAAATGACACAGATTCAAATGTTCTCAGATGATGTTCAGATCTGCAAACAAGCATCACTGGACTCCCTCTCCTGATGGATGAAATGGAAACATGAATTTGAGAAAGAAAAAAAAACAAACAAAAAAACCAGGCAAAACCAACAAAACAGATGATGCCTGCCTTTTCTCACAGAAATTTAGATGCTGACTGCTATCTTTTCCAGTAGAAACTCCATGTTGCTTCAAGAAAAACCTGTGAGCAAACAAGCCCACAACATCTGTATATTTATTTGTTATTTTTCAGATCCAGCAAAGGACTTGAATTCATGCACACTTCTCAGCAGGCAAAAAATAATCCCTGATAACATTTTCATACCTCTTGGAAGGCAAAGTCATTGTTGTCCCCTGGTTAAAAGTGGCACCAGTTTAGATATTTTCCAAACAGTTTGTAGTTTGCTAGACTGATTGTTCAACACAGGCCACACTTCTCAATGGGATGTCTTACAGGAACATGGAATAAAGGGTAAAAGGCACGAAAAAAGTTACAAAACTATTTAAAAAAAGTTATAAATCTATGAAATTGAGACAAAGAATCTACAAGTAACTCTTGTCAATTATTATAGATCCGGCTGGGGTAGCTCATCCAAAATAGTAAAGGGCATATCTTCAACTGTAACTTCATTTTTGAGGTTGGAGCTGAAGTCTTTTGTCACCCTGATAAAATTACAGAGCAAGTTTGAGTTTACCAGGTGCCAAGAATCCGAGGGGCACATTTCCTCACTGCCCTCCTGAGCTGGAGCACAGCAGCCAGGGTGGAGACCAAAGGAGGCTTTCAAACATCCCACCTCCAGCTCCTTGGATTTCTGGCTGCAGAATATTTTACTCAGCTCAAGACCCGAGTTAGAGCTTTTCCCAGCTCTACCCTGCTGCAGGATGCAGTGCTGCACTGGCACTCCCCTGTCTTGCCTTCCTAGGGACAGGAATTCTGGCTCTCCCAGAGGCTCTCTGCAGAGTCTTGGTCCTGTCCAGGAGCAGACTTTTGGCAGCCACTTTCTATCCCTTCAGTCTTTTCACACAGTGTAAAGGGACAAAACACGTCTCAGTTGATCTTTAAAAGCTGCTTCAGAGAATATTCAGATGGGATAAAAAGTAATAGGATCCAAAATTATTGTTGACCATGGGTTAACCCCAAACCCCCTGAGACACGTGGAACAGCAGAGTTCACAGAGTTTGGCGAGCTTTGGTTCAGGTTCCACACACCCCTTTAATGATATTTTCTATTTCAAAGCATTACAGCTATTTCAGCAGATGCCCAGCGTCTGTGGGCTTGATGGGGTGCTAATCCTATTACAAGGTGACGATTGGGAGCCCATAGCTGATACTTCCAGATGGTTTCAGGATTCTGAGACCACAGATGCTGGAAGAGAGGAGCAGGAATGTCTGGAGAGCAGTCTGGGAGCGAGGGTTGCAGGAGGTGTTTGCAGAGTTTGGAGAATTTCCGGCTAGCTGGGGACCACAAGCCATGTGTACATTAAACAGCAGATATTCACAGCTCTTGGAGGCTTGGAGGATTTTACCCAGACCTGTTAATATTCCCTCTGGAATGTGTCAGAGATCCCAACAGCTCTTGGCATGGCACACTTGGCAATCAGCCACTCAGACTTCTTTGCTTCTAGGGAAGTGTGGAGGCCTTGTACTCATTTTCACAGCTTCTCATCAGAGTGGAGGGCTCAGGTGGCTTCATTCCTTCCACTCTGGCACTGTGGATGTGGTGATCTGTGGAGGCCACAGCAAGGATGCTGCTAATTTCCTGGTCCTGGTTAACGAGGATATGCTAATCATAACCCACGCTGGCTTCCAAAAATTGCACAACTTCATAGCTCAAAGCCCTCACAAAACATTCCTAATAAAAGAAAGGAACAACTGTTAATCACTGTTCCTGCAAGTTATTGTGAAATTTCACAAGATTTGATAACTGTCAAGGCTCCAGCTGTTGAAGTTTATGCAAGGATCTCAGCTCCAGGCTGGACCCAGTGCCTGCCTCCAGGAGCAAGGGAAAGGTGTGAACCAGAGGCTCAGGATCTATTCCAGTGTCAGCAAACCAGAATGCAAACATTTACAAACTGAGGCTCTTCACAATGCCCATCACAGTAAGGAGTTTGTTTGCTCACACGTGCTCAGTCTTTTGCAATGCTCAAACACACCAGCTAGCAGAGGCAAAGTAAAACAAACACAATATTTGAGCAAGTTATCAGCAGTGTTACTCTGGATCTATCAGTCTCACACCTCCTTCTACTTACCTGTATCAACAATGGTTCATAATTAGATGGTCAGTCAAATACATCCTTATCTGAAAGGAAAAATACCCACACTGGAAACATGGAAAAAGAGCCTGGAAACCATTTTCAATCAAGGAACTCCTACAATAACTCAGGAGGGTTCAGTTGAAACTGTAAAGTTGAAAGTGTAAAGGCTTTGAAATTGGATGTGTGAAAGTAGGGAAGTGCTCAAACCAGTGAGATTCATTTTCCACCACAGGTGTCCTTTAGTGAAAGGGAACTTTTACTGCTGTCCTTTCATTGAAGTATCACATTATCAGCTCTAGTGCCTGAACTAACACCATTTTTCTAAGGATATCTCTGAAATATTTCTCCATTCCACATTTTTAGTAACCAAGATGCAGGAAGGACACATATGCTCTTGAATAAACTACAAAGCCTAGAAAAATAGTTTAAAATGGCATTTGAGTGTTGTCTCCTGCATTGCTCTTAGAGATGTTGCCATACATATAAACTGGGAGAGAGACCAGAAATACCCTCCTCTCTAGTGAGGGTGCTTAGTGTGTTGCAGAATTACCATGGGTACAAAGTTATGGTCACCAAAACTACCCCAGAAACCACCTGTGATAATATTATCCTGCACATATGGGAGCTGGGATTTTTAAAGAGAAGTGAGTGGTGGATTCCTGGTTGGTATTAGTGACCTTTGAGTCTCAGGGAGCAGCCTTAATTTTTTTTTTCCCTGCTCAGAGTCCAGTGACATGTTTTGTTCTGTGTGCATCAGGGTAAGCACACTGAGGCTTGTTCCCCCACATTAGAGCTCAGTTTTATAAGACTAGGTCTCAGCCTTGAGACTAAAGGCACTCGTTCAGACCCCTGAAAATATTTAATTTTGAGAAACACATCAGAATTATGAAGGTATCTGTGCCACTAAGCCTGTTGCAGAATCAGTCCCATTGGGAATAGGCTGAAAGGAATAACAAACTTTATCCTGCTGCATTTTGCCAAGAATCCCACTTTTTATAACTCTTAAAAATTTGTGGTCTAGAAACCAGCTCTTCATTACTGGTGCATTGTAAAACATTTTGAGTTCTGCTTTTGCCAGCAGGAGCCTTTTCAAGCTTCCATTACTGCTCACTGCTTACCAGTTGTTCCAAGATGGGTCAGGGCACAGATTTTTCTGTTACCATTCTGTTTTTTCTCTTCTGTCATGCCAAGTCTCCAAACACCCTCCAGATTCATCAATATTTTAATTATCAAAGTACCTGGTAAAAACAGTTTCAGATTTAGTTGACTGAGGAATTAATGGAAAGTTTCCTGGCAGTTTCAGCAGAGTGAGATCAGACTTCTCTGGTGCATGAGAAACTGTCAGCCTGGGTAACACGTGGGCTCCATTTCTAATCAGATTTGTGGAGCACAAAGAAGGGCAAAACATTTCATCAGAGAACTTGCCTACTGATTTGGACATCAAGAGGACTGGCTGGAGGAGGACTGTACACCATTCTTCCAATGCTGTTGTAGAGGAAATGAAGATTTATCCTTCATTTCCATCTCACCCCACCTACTGAGGCTGAAATCTCCCTGGAAGTACATGGTTGAGAGGTGCAGGAGACTGAAAGGGGATTTGCACTCAGCTTCTGGATTGCTGCTCCTCTGAGCAGCTGTAAAACCTCTTAGGACAGGACTGGGAGTGCCAGTGATGTTATCAACAGCAAATATGCAAAAACTAATGAAAAAAGCCTGCTGAAGGCAAGTCTGACAGGAAAACAGATGGGCAAACCAATGAAAGGTCCATATTTCTCTCCCCAGAGTGGTCTGAATCTGAACATACAAATTTTAGTTGCTCATCTGCTCTGTGCTGGAGATCCACACTCGTAGTGTGAGGGACTGGAAGGGTATTGGCACTCACCTGCAACACAGCAAAGCAGGCTAAAGGTTTGATTTTCCCAGAGTGTATGGGGGAATCTGGGACAAGTTTGTCAGACCCTCTGCCCCCCAGCCTTATGCTGTCATGACAGCCAACACACACTGAGAGAGCATTGCAAGGGTCCTGCAGGCAAAGCAACAGCTCTCACTGCAGCAAAACTGCATCTGCCTGCCCCAGGCAGCTGTGTCCTGCTCTGGAAGGAATGGCTTCGAGGTTCATGGCCAGAACAAATACACGAGGGAAAGATTTGCTCTGTTTTTAAGACATAACTATGTAGCTGCAAGTTTATAAAGACTATATATAGTATGTGGACAGATGGATGGATGCATTTGTTGTGGTAAGTCATAGCACTGGGTCCTCTCTATGCAGCAAAGTAGGGCCTCTCAAACTTTTCACCACTATAAAAGCAAAGCCACACAATTACTCATTTGCATTCCTTTTTGTCATATAAAAGATACCCCTCTGAAAGCATTTAGGTATTTCAAAAGGTGCTTTCCTTTCAAAGGATCCCTCAAAATTTTGTGTCCATGGTGAACAAATTCTCTAGTAGTTTGCCATTTTCTACCAAGTTTGTGATACAAGAGAACAACTCCTATCAGCCTAAGATTGTCTGCAGCCTCAGTGAGAGGCTGCCACACCTATTGAGAGCATTGGAGAATAAAGTGACATTTATTTACACACAAGCATTTTGTATCCCTGTACCTGGAGCTGAAGAGCTCCAGGAGCTTTGCCAGTTACAGCACAGGAGTCTTGCCCTAGGAAAAATCTCAGCTCTGTCACATTATAGATTGTGTTCCTGTAAACTATGGGGAAAATCTCTGCTGTGTCACATTATAGATTGTGTTCCTGTAAACTATGGGGAAAAATCTCTGTCACATTATAGATTGTGTTCCGGTAAACTATGGGGAAAATCTCTGCTGTGTCACAGTACAGATTGTGTTCCTGTAAACTATGGGGAAAATCTCTGCTCTGTCACAGTCTAGGTTGTGTTCCTGTAAACCATGGGGAAAATCTCTGCTCTGTCACAGTCTAGCTTGTGTTAGTGTAAACCATGGGGAAAATCTCTGCTGTGTCACAGTCTAGGTTGTGTTAGTGTAAACTATGGGGGAAATCTCTGCTGTGTCACAGTACAGATTGTGTTCCTGTAAACCTTGGGGAAATCTCTGCTGTGTCACAGTACAGATTGTGTTCCTGTAAACCATGGGGAAAATCTCTGCTCTGTCACAGTCTAGGTTGTGTTCCTGTAAACCATGGGGAAAATCTCTGCTCTGTCACAGTCTAGGTTGTGTTCCTGTGAACAGTGACCAAGCAAAGCCTTTCTATGCTGGTGCAGTCCCTGAGGCAGTGAGGTTCTGCAATCAGCTCACACAAAGCATCCCTGAGATGTTGTCAGGCAGAACAAACCCCACTGCTGTATAATTGAACAGTTGCTCTGAATCCTTCTCGGTAGACCAAGTAATTTCAAATGTTCAAATAACTTTGCAAATACAAGTTTTGTAGAAATTCTATTTTAATTTCCCATAGGTACTTAAAATTAATTTGTATGTATTTCTGGAAAACAAAATCCAATTGCTGCTTGGAAATCACAGGAAGCATTGAGGGCTGGAACAGAACAGTGCAAGCAGTGACTGAATTTACAAATCTTTCCCAGAACTCTGTGTTCTTACAAGCTAGTGAGAGACAAACATGAAGCTTAGGTATCAGTCAGGCTTCTTCAAATTCTGAAAGGAGAACTTAATGAAAGGGTACAAAGATTTCAGTAGCAGAGAGTACATTTGAACCAAATGCAGAGCTCCAGGATGGAAGTTAAATTTGTAAAATACTTCTGGAAGGGATCTTGAGTTGTATTTTGTGACAGCACCCAGTACAGGAAAATCACAATCCCAACTGGGAGCATCCAGTTGTTACAATATAACATTTATGACAATAGGGTGGAATCTAATGGCATTCTTTAACAGTACTTAGATTGAGAATATAGATCCTACTATATATGCTGTCATCATTTCTGGAATAACTTGTGATCTACTGAACTTCTGCACACGAATTCAGAGTTTCTGGGACTAGCCTCCTAAGAAAGCAATTCCCAAGAATCAGATGTAGTGGGTGCAGAGTGTGAGTGACTTCAGTGAGTGTGGGCTGCAGAACTGTGGTGGCACTTTTCCAGTCAGCCCCTCCATAAGCAGTCTCATTTCAGCCTCACACTTTGATTCAAACAAAGCAAAAGCAACACCTCACACACACAAAGGAAAAAAGAGATGTTTCACCTAAACAAGAGGTACTCCCATGACTCTCAGCACAAAATTCTGCTTTAAGTCTATTGCAGCATTCAATTTTCCACATCTACCCTCATTGCACTGACCTATAGGCCCCACACTCCATTTTTTCAGAGGAGCAGGAATCAATTTTCCAGAATCAGTTTTCCAGACCAAACAATCATCATTATGAGCTTAAAATTTCCTTCCCACAAATATTCTCTTTAGCTGCTTTCAGTGACCATTGCAGTCAACCCCTATAATTCCCCTTACCATGTAAGTAAGGGAAATTTAATGAATATATGGCTTTATTCACTCCACACAAACCTCAGATAGAGCTGCAGTTAATTTTTAGCTGTAGAAGTCTAGTCTAGTAACTTCCTTTGCCAGCTATGAGAACATGAACTTCATAAAATCAGGCATACAACAGTTGTTACTCAAAAGTCAATTTTAACAACAGTTACCACAACACAGCATCCATGAAAAACAGGGCTTTTGGATTTCTGTGACATGGAGAAATGCATGTAAGAACAGGATTTTAAAGCTCAAACTTCAAACAGTGCCTTTATCCAAACTCGTGTTTGCACCCCTGGAAAAATTTTGCATTAAATAGCTACATTTCACAAATAATGTTTCTCCAAAATGTTATTTCAGATGTTTTAACAGTTCCCCCATAAAGTCAGACGTGAAATGTGTGATACCTAATAAATTGAAGCTACAGCCAACTATTCTCTTTTTAACTGAAGTAAGTGAATACCAACATCTTGAAAATAGAAAGATTTGTTCCAAGGAAGTTTCCTACAACCCACAAGCCCAAGCACTGTAGGTGAAGCCTACATGGAATTTACTCCAGTGCACTGGTCATATGTTTTATGGCAAAACAAGCTGAGAAGTTGTCATTGGGTAGAGCTCTACACAAGAAATTAATGGGATTTTAAAACAGCAAACCATGGCAGCTCCATCTGCAGAGAGATGCTTAAACCTCACCTGGTTTATAGAAAATCTCAGGTGTCCAGAGAGCTGCTAGGAGCTGGGGCAAAGAGAAGGTTCTCATCACAAATGTTCTTTCACTGCACATCAAGGATTCTAAACTGTGCTGTGCACCAGGGGTAAAAGCTATCCAAACCGGAATTGAGGAGTAATCTGATAGTTGCTCTGAAATTTTAAAGAAAACTCTGGATAAATACTTGGCAACGAATCTGCTCCAAAAGTACAGCCTTTCCCCCCATTTGTGTATTCTCCTAATCCTAGTAAATTTTCTTCTTTTCCCAGACAAATTGGCTGTTGCTCTCTGGCCAGTGCAAATTCCTCTGAGGTTGGATCAATATATTATGTCACACCACCTCACAGGATTCTGTTTCCTGACCTATTTGTCACTTTAAAGTACAAAACGGAGGTTTTTCCTAAATTGTCATAAGAATTATTGATTTTTCAAGGTGGGTTCAATGGTTTGCTCAAAGACAGATCTCTCTCTCTCAGACCACTATTTAACACTTGGATCATGGTAAAATTATGGTAAATATGATGGTAATAATTGGATTATGGTAAATAGTATGGTAATAATTATTTCTGTTAGAATTCACTTTAGCCTGAGCTGGATTCTCAGCTGAGAAAATC
This sequence comes from Rhabdornis inornatus, assembly GCA_013397075.1. Classification (NCBI taxonomy): domain Eukaryota; kingdom Metazoa; phylum Chordata; class Aves; order Passeriformes; family Rhabdornithidae; genus Rhabdornis; species Rhabdornis inornatus. The sequence continues at coordinate 183,902 of VWZS01000729.1, read as the reverse complement.
CAGATCTCCTTTTGCCTTGCTCCTAAACCTCTTCCCTATAAACAAGACATTCAGTAAGCAAACACTGGAATAAGAGCAGGGAAAAAACCTTGTCAGGAGGGTTTGGGAGCATCTGCAAGACTCTACACCACTCATCTGACACTTTTCAGCAATGCTAAATGCACCAAAAGAACAGGTGGTGCCAAACAAGAGAGTATTAGTGAAAAGGTTTTGACAGCCTTTGTACTTCACCTGTGTCCTTAATCAATTGAAAAATTAACAGTATGCAGTATAAATATTTAAACAGCATGAATGAACAGGATGTGTGTGCTGAGCTGGAGAGGTAACACAGCCTGACAACCAGCACCTGTTTTGAACCAAAACATCGTGATGAATTTTGTGTCTAAACAGGCCAGTTATTCCAATGGAAAGGCCTTTCAAATATCAGGAAAGAGAATTGAGAGAATGATCCTGGAGAGCAGAGAGGTGGGCACTGGTGCACTTATAAACAGTTAACCACAAAAAGTAGCAGATGAAATGACAATAAATCCTGGATTTATGATATGGACATGGAGGAATTCCCATCATTACTGAAGAAAAGCCTCTCCTGAGGGACAAGCTCTGGGATGCCAAGCAGTATACATAAAAAAACCTGATTGTCTCCCACGTAGACTCCTGAACACTTCCAGAGACAGCTGTTCCATGTAGGCTGAGAAATCACAGCTGGGGGAAAAAATCCTCTTGAAAATCCTCATAAATTGTATTATATTGTATTTAATGGTCAAAAAAAAACCCTGTGAAATTAGACTGTGTTGAATTTTATTGTACAGAAGGAAAAGTATTTATACTATCTTCATTTCATTACAGAATTAAAAAATAAACTGTGACAGGAGCAAATTATATCAACATATATATTCTATGATTTTTATATACATCCACTTACATGCTTCATTCTGATGGCTCTGATTCTATAGATAATCATTTTAAACACTCATCTTCTGATAAAAATGACAGGAGGTTCTGCAGTTTAGATGTCTCACTCTCCACAGTTAACTTCACTGAATCTTCTCTTTTCATCCTATTTCATCCTCTCAGATATCAATTAAGAAAGCACTCTTAAAAATCTGGGCCAGGATTTTTACCCAGGCCTAAACATTCCTTGTTTGACCACAGACATCAGACCTGGTATTACCTAAGCCTGGATAGTGTAAAAGTAGCTTGATCACAGGGCTGAGGAGGAGATAAAAATGGCACTGAGGTCAAAAAGGACTGAATTCACCCAGGGCGAGGAGAGGTGGGCAGAAAAAGTTCTGCAGCAGAACAAAAAGCTGAAATCAAACTGTGCAAGTTAAGAATTACAGCAAAAAGCAAAAGAACCTGGCTTCCCTAAAAAAATTACATTTTCCCAGTTGGGACAGTGACACTGGTGATGTTCCCAAGCTGCTCTGGGGCCAGTGGATGAACAGCACACACAGCTAACTATTCCTGGCAATTAATTGCAGTTATTACTGCAGCATGACAGCTGGCATCCCTAGCACCCAGTATCAGATGCATTTTTGAGAATCTGACCCACAATAACATGCAAAGTAATTGCTGAGCTGCATCTGAGGAATCTGTTCCTAAATGTAGGTCTTCAGCTGCTATTGTCAGCGTGTGAGATACCCTCCCTAGGACATTCCTGAGCTCCCTTATCAAATCCCATCTTTTCATCCAGCCAGAAACTTCACCTCTGCTCTCTCATGCTGTAGTACCAAGGCTGCTGGTTGGGTGTGTTATGATTTCATTTCCATCCTCAGTCTTGCTGCTACGTGCATGCCAACTTATTAAGGATCAAGAGGATCCCAAGGCACTTTAGGCTGAACCAGAGACTGATGTGTAGAATTTGTATGAATTCCAGTCTCTAAAGACCAAGTTATGCAAAAGTTTCTGCACAGCTAAATCTTATTTGAGTATCTAAAGAATTTTGTCCTCACAGCCAAAAGTAGCTGTATCTACCACAACAAAATTCATTTGGCTGTTAAATTTGCCTCGATGCAACCTCAAACTGCTAGGTTCAGTAAATAAGAATCAAAGATCTTCCTGAAGCTGGGAGCTGTTCACTTTTGTGGAGCCTCTGCTCATAAGATGTTTGCCAGTAAAGTTGCTACCCTTAAAGAAAGAAGGTGAGTGTCACAGGAAATAATCTATAATCACTCCACTGCCATTTTCCAGCACTCACAGGGAAATAGTTCCTGTGCATTGGATCAGCTCAGGAGATTTTCAGTGCCACAAACAAGAAGAAACTCACTTTGATATCAAAATTTGACACTTTTATAATTGAACAAAGACATACAGAAAACCACTACACATACCTGACCAACATGTACCAGACAGGAAATTTTGCATGTACACAAAGCCTCACATAGCAAGCTACTAGAACTGAAAAATTGACAGGATGAAATGTGTGACTTACACATGTTGCATGAGGCAAAGCTATTTTGATTAATTCTTCCAGTTTTTGAAAAAAAGAATTCAACATTTCAACATCAGTTCAGACCACAGATCAAAAGAAAACGATAGCACTGCATTTCCTCTGCAAATGTTCTTCAAACACATTTTGCAGAAATGCAAACCTTACAATTTTTTACATGGTATTTATGATATTTTATTCCTTTCCACTCACTTGTCCTTCTTTTTTAAAGGAAAGGCTGAAGAAAGCAAAAGTCTGAAATAGAAATTAGTAGGGAGAGAAAAAGAAATGAAAAATCCCTTTTTCTTTAGGCATTTTTTTCCCTTGAAAAAAAAATAGAAAAAGAGATTTCCTCTCTCCCATCTCGCTCTTCAAAATCGTTTCTGGAGGGCGTTTAGAAGCAACATGAAAAGTTTGTTTTGGTGTGTCTCAGTATTCCTGGTGGGGAAAAGACCACAATCTTTTTCTCTGATGGGTATTCTTGGCTGCCTTTCAGAGTGAATGGTTTTCCCATCAGCTGCAGTTACCTGTGGTTACATTCTAGGCTTCAGTTTCTCGTGAGTTTCAGAGCTGCAGTATAAACAAGTTCTTTATTTCCCTGAAGTTCTGATGTGCCACTTTCAGGATGAATGTTACACGTGTAGGTTGCTCTTCTTCCCCGCTGGGTGTTTGAGCAGCATGAAGATTCAGACCATGTGTTTCGTCATGGTTTTAGCTCATCCACTCAGTTCATGGTCAAAAAATAGAACATTTTTAGTGGCACCAGAAATGAATAGAATGAAAGGGCCTGATTGAGAGCTCCAGTGATCCGTGTGCTTTGTCATTCTCAGGAGAGAGATCTGGAAGAGTTTGTCTAATATCAGGAAATGGCTGTAGCTGAGAGCTTGGCTGCAGCTCACCATGTGGCCATCCTTACTGCACAGCAAACCTGCCTCCACACTACTGGATTCCATCTAGCTCCAAAACTAGCATGAGATAAAGTGTAAGCCAAGCATCTATGAGAAACTTATTACAAAATAATGATTCTGAACTGTGATCATGCCTTGACTCATTTTTAAGGTCATTTCTTCCAAGGACGAGTCCTAAGATGAGATCCATCCCTGTGTTTTCCAGCTGAGACCAAGCCAAGCCAGCTGCAGAGCCAAAAAAAGGAATTGTGCCTCAAGAGCCCTTTAGGCTGCGCTGCTGGAAGTGCCAGTGATGGAGCTGGGTCTGTGGCCCCTCTCTTGCACTCAGCTCCCTCAGCTCTGCTGCTGATTTCCAAGGACGCCCTGTATTCCACCCTGCACCCCAGGGATGGGATTACAGAGCAGCCCGTCTGCTCAGAGGGGTCCCCGTGTCACCAGAGCTGGCTGTCAGGGTGGCAAACAGGCGAAAGCCTGCTGTGCCTCCTGGCAGGCAGCAGTCTGCACACCCGAGCCCACAGAAATGGCTCGTCAGTGCCAGCTGCTGCCCAGGAGCCACACATCTCCCGCTGCAGCTTTTACAGCTGGCGAGCTGCTGAGCAAGGACAGGCTTTGCACTGCAAGCTCTGAACCCTCAGCAGAACTGAGGGAAACTCAGGGCAGCACTCTGGGTTTTTGTAAAACAGACAAGTGGCACCACAGCGTTTTTCTTGAGAGCTCCATGGGTGTGTGGGAAAAGGTGTTGTTATAAAAATCGAGTGCTCCAGATAACTCACCACTCTTGGCAATATTCATTGTAACTCCTCACACTTGAGAAATAATTTTGATGCAATACATCATTATCTGTGTGGCAGAACATCTCTTTTCCTGGCAGCATTTTAGAAAAATAACAAAAAAACAAGAAACAAACAAACAAACAAACAAACAAACAAACAAAACAAACAAAAAAAAAACAACAACAAAAAAAACCAAAAAAAAACAAAAAAAAAAAAACCAAAAAAAAACAACAAAAAAAAAACCCACCCCAAACAACAACAACAACAAACCAAACAAACAAAAAAAAAAAAAAAAATANAACATAAATAAATAAATAAATAAATAAACCACAAAAAAAGAGAAACTCTCAACTCCTAACAAATACCTCTGATAACTTCAGTGACACAGCATGTTCTCATAAAAAATTCTCTCTTCATACAACATTCTAATGACTGTGCACAAAGACTTGGCATCTCTGTTTTCTCCTTTTTAAGTCACACTGACCAGAAGGCAGCAAAGTGTTCAGCTGTAATTAGAAGAAATTCTGTGGTCCAACAGCCATGGCACCTCGTAGGACTACAGGGAACTCCTCTGTTCTCTGCCTCACAGATTTCCAGAACTTTCCACAGCATAAGATCAATGGGCAGCACAGAAAAAGTTCATCCCAGAACACGCCCTTGATGTCTATTTGATGGTCTTTGCTGGGTACTATTTTTTCATGGCCTACTGGAACTTTTTTCTTCCTCCCCACAAATCCAATTTTTACAATAGAAATAACATTTTATCTTCTAAATGCACGTAAAATGGTTATTATAGACATATGAAGTTTAAAAATAAAACATGTTGATCATAATAAAGAAAGTTTTCTCTCAAAGTGCAGTGAGTTGGTTCTTGCAAGTTAACACAAGTATCTTGCCAGCATTAAAGAAAATATTTAGCTCTTGTGCTACCTTAAAATGAAGCCCATCTAGTGAAAATTCAGGCCATATCAGCTCATGAGCCAAACATTATTTAATTATATTTAATATTATTATTAATATAAATATTAATATTTAAGATTTAATTATTTAATAATATTATTTAAACCAAGTAACTTTAATACCTTATTCACAACAGCTCATTAGTCTTCATTGTGTTATATTTCAAAGCTTTGCAACCACAATAATAATAATAATATTAATAATAATAATAACAACAGTAAAAACCAACTAAACTGTAATTAATTAACAAAATAGTGACCCAGCAAGCAACCAAAACCATTGTAAAAAGGAATATCATAACAACAAAGCTTAATAAAGGCATTCAAATCATAATTTGACCTTACTTATTTTTCACAAACCACAATTATCTTCATTCTTTCACGGTCCTACAAAGTAGGAATTGTGGCTGAGATCTTCTCACCTCCCAGCTTTTTGCTTGTGACAGGAATATCTTAGAAGAAACTCAACATCCTTCATCTTCCCAGCTTGGGAAAGAGTTTTTATCACCCAGGTCCATCTTTTCCCTTCAGCCACCCCCTCAAAGTGCTGCTGCAGCCAAATATGTGATTTTTGTTCTGGGTTGCAGCATTCAAACTCAGCTGAGACAGGGGTGTGCTCTCTGTGTCCTCACCTCCCAGCAGAATTTAGGAGTGTCAGGGTTTTGGCTCCTGTGCTGGGCTTGGATGCTGTGTTCAGACCCTCAGTGTCAGCACTAATTAGCCACTCCAAAGGATACACCATTCTCTCTTTTTCCTTTCTCCTCCTCAGTTCTCCATAAAGAAACACAACAAAAACTCAGGGAAGCAATGCACTCAGATCTGCAGGTATTTTTCACTGGCTTCACAAAGAGAAGAGCTAACACAAATTTTCCTCCTTCCTCCATTGATGATCACAGCTCTCTTTAATTCTTTGATCAGCACTAAAATAGTTAATGTTGGCATTTAAAACAGATATTTGCATTTATTCCAGATGAGATCTTTTTCTTCCTTTCCAGACTGACTGACTCTCATTACCTTCATTTGGATGCAGATCTGAGCACTTCTGTCATTTTTTTCAAAGTTTTTCTTCTCACAAAATTACCAGAGACTTTCAGCTAGGGAGGGGGGAAGAGAAAAGGAGAATACAGAAAGCAAAATGGTTATTCATGTAAGAAATCAAATCTGAGAAATCTCAAATGTTTTTCATTTTCAAAGGAAAATATCAGGCATCACTTATATCTGTTTCACTTCCTTTTCTCCCTGTAAATAAACTTGCAGACAATAGATGGCTGTGGCAGAGCCTGCTCTGTCCCTCATGCTCAGGACTGTGTCACAAACAGAGCTGGAGATCATATCCTGAGTTCCTGCCTTTCCAGTTCTGGGAAAATTCCCACCACAAATTGGATTCTGCATCCTTGGTTCACGTTTCTTTCATCTGTTTCCAGCACAAAGGCTCTGTTTGCTTGGCACTCTATTTCCTCTTACTCTGAAGTCATCATTTTCAGATATATGAAATCGTGCTGATTTCCAAAGTGACAGCATGCCATGGCAAAAATACGGGCTTATAAATTGCACTGAAGAAACAAACAGAAGAAAAGAACCTGGCCAGGGGGATTTTTCCATATTCCTCAAACATTTGAGCCATTCAGCAGTTGTTTTAAACAGCATCTGATAGGGAGCACCACTAAGGGTGCTCACTAATTAAACACACACAGCAAAAAGCAGAGATGTTTGCAGCAGAAAGTTTAATATTTCTTGACATCTCAGTACTTACATGGCCCTCACAACCTTAATGTAAAGACCCCAAAATCATAAATGGATTAATGATCCCCCACATCACTGCTGCTAACAGTCCTCCATTTTGCAAATGGAGGAACCAAACTAAGAAGTCTAAAAAAAAAAAAAAAAGGGCTTCTTGAAAGCTACAGAGAAGAGATGATGAATTAAAATGTGATTACAAATCTCTGGAGTCCTGTGTTTCAAATCTTTAGGAAAAGATGAAAAAAGAGCTAGATGATGTTTTTTTCTGAAAATATCAAACTTCCAGAATGAAAATAAAAAGGTTTATTTATATGTCTGCACCTTCTATGCAGAGTGATGGCCTTTTTTCATGCAAAGCTCCATCTATTAACCATAATTATTCTGTGTCTGACCCAGGACAAGATAACCATGATGCTGTTGGATTGGAGAGAATACCCAATATCTGTGTGGTTTGACACTGGTCTTGCTTGTTCCAAGTCCACAAACAGTCCCAGCCCTTTGGGTTTCCCCTGGTGGTGCCCAAATCCCTGCAGAGCACAGAGACAGGCAGGCTTTGCCCAGGGAACCACAAAGGATGGAAGGTTTAGTGCCAGTCCTGCCTTCAGCCATGGAATTTATTCACAGTCTCAAACTCTGTGCTGTGTTCCTGCAGCCTTAGCACAGCCTCAAAGCTTGCCTTCCTGTTTCTGAACTCACAAAGTCTCCCACAGCTTTAAAATCACTGCCAGGGCTTTTTCAAAAACTTCTAGCAAAAGTAAAAAAAAAAAGATCAGAAAAGGCAGCAGCAGGTGTCTTATTCATGATGTACAACTCATTCCTTTGTTGAGACAAAAGGTATCTGAGGTTCTCCTCACCTCCCTACTGCTAACAGATTTCACTCCTCAGGTTTGGCATTCATCTTGGCCAGGGAAGCCATCTAAAAAATGTTCCCTGTGGGGGAAAAAAAAAAAACAAACCTGAAACCAACCAAACAAAAAAGCACAACAAGAGCAACAAAAGCCCACAAAAAATTCCCCCCAAAACAGCAAGAATATTAAAGAAGCAATTCTTCCTGTTGTAAAATACTACTTCAAGACAGAAAGGAAGGATCAGAGGGCTGGAGCACCAGTCCTGTGAAGATTGTGAGAGAGCTGGGGCTGCTCAGCCTGGAGAACAGGAGGCTCTGGGAGACATTTGAGCACATTCCAGTACCTGAGGGAGGCCTGCAGGAGAGCTGGAGAGGGACTTTTCCAAAGGGAATGTAGCCACAGGGCATGCAGGAATGGCTTCAAACCAAAAATGCAAAGTTTAGATCAGAGATAAGGAAGAAATTGTGTGCTGTGAAGGTGCAGAGGCGCTGGCACAGGGTGCCCAGAGCAGCTGTGGCTGCCCTGGATCCCTGGCAGTGCCCAAGGCCAGGTTGGACACTGGGGCTTGGAGCAGCCTGGGACAGCAGAAGGTGTCCCTGCCCAGGTGGGGGCATGGCACTGGCTGATCTTTAGGGTATCTTCCAACCCAAACCATCCCGTGACTCTTCATCCAGGCATTTCTTCCTGTGGCAGTTTGGCAGCAGATTGATGACTAGCTGAGACTGTAGCCTTTAGGCAGCTAATCTGAGAATTCACCATTCTCTTCCCAAGAAATTAGGGGGAGGTTGCAGACACATATTCTGATCTGGTGAATCGTTCTGACTTCTTTCTGGCTCCAGTAGTTGTGCTTTTCAACCACAGATAGAGGAAAAAAAAAACCAAGTAAAAAATAACAAACCAGAAGCAGAGAACTGGAATAATTTGATATACAGCTTCTCATGGGAGATGTCTGGATCTATAATTTGTATCTATTTTTTGAAGATCTGTTATCCAAACTCAAAGTTACAGAGTGATTGCCCTAACCAATAGCACGTATCACAGAACCACCAGGCTAATCTTTAAACTTTGCCTGACAAAATGAGAAAAATTTGGGTTTCCCACCTGGGAACCGCGGGGTTTAGCAGGCAGAGGTGCAGGTGAGCAGGAAAACCTCACCTGGGGAGGATGGGATGAAGCAGCTGGAGCTGGTCAGGCCCTGGGAACCGGAGTGTCCCGGGATAAACAGTGGGAATGTCCCGGGATAAACAGCGGGGAATGTCCCGGGAGGAACAGCGGGGAATATCCCGGGATAAACAGCGGGGAATATCCCGGGATGAACAGCGGAGTGTCCCGGGATAAACAGCGGGAATGTCCTGGGATAAACAGCGGGGAATGTCCCGGGGTAAACAGCGGGAATGTCCCGGGATAAACAGCGGGGAATATCCCGGGATAAACAGCGGGAATGTCCCGGGATGAACAGCGGAATATCCCGGGATAAACAGCGGAATATCGCGGGATAAACAGCGGGGAATGTCCCGGGATAAACAGTGGGGAATGTCCCGGGATGCCCGGGCTGGTAGAGGCGAGTCCTCGCTGCCCTCTCGTGGGGCCGCCTGGAACAGGATGATGGTGAAAAATCCACTTAAACCGCAAGCAAAACACAAGGAATTGTTGAGTGTTTGTCCTAAGGGTGTGTAAAGCCAGGTGTCCAGCAGCGCTTTGTTTATCACTGGTTACAGTGAGCGACGTCAAGGGACCTCAGTGGCTTCCACCACAATTAAATGCAAAATGGTCTGGTAGCAGTCTGAGCAGGTGGAAGCCTCATATGCCTTCCCAACATTACGATGCAAACTGTGTATGCAGTGTATTATAAAATAAATCAGCTTGGAAAAAGCCAGGATCTCGTATGTGCCCTCACCAAGCACACTCGTGTGCCACCAGAAATAATTGAGTTTGCTTCCCCCAGCAGCAGGATAGGGACAGGCGTGCTGCAGGGATGCAGTGTCCCTACACTGACACGCCTCAACAAAAAACGTGTCCCCAAACAAGCTAAATCCCAGAGACCATGCCTGCAAATTTAAATTTCTCTTGGAATCAAAAGACCAAATCCAGCCATTCAGCACTGAGGACCTGGAGGGGAAACTGAGCTTTCCAAAATAAGAAATGAGGGCATGGTGACTATTAGCCACGTCTGCCAATCACAGAGCTTGAAGCTCAGCGTTTCAATGGACAGGATCAGAGTGCTTCTATCCCAACCAAGCTATTGTTTCTCAAAAACCAGTGTCTTAACTCACGTGTGATCCGTGGTGTTTGTGTCCATAGGAACACTTGGTCAGTCACAGAATGGCTTGACTCACCAGAGCAGATCAGATGAATTAGAGCAGAAAAGCCCTCCCGAACAAGCTGGAGGCTCAACAAGAGTATATGGTTTGCAAATACTGTGCTGGCTTTCTGCTATTCCTTTAGTCACCAGGATGCTTTCACTTGATTTAATTACTTCCCCACAAAATCACTTGCCCTGAGCCCAACAAGAAGGGGAACAGGTTTTGTATGACCAGCAAACCTCAAGTCTCACCTGTCACGTGCCATAGTACTGCAAAGGGCACCCTGAAAAAACACATTACTCCCTTTTTCAGGGCATCAGGGAAGCGATTTGACCCTGGCTTGCTCACAGAAGGTAGATCTGGATGATATGACTGCCCATATCCGTGTAATTGTGGGAACAGATTGGGGATGATGGATCCATCTCTTGGAATCTCTCACACCATAACACCTCTCAGTTAAAAGCTGCCCGGTACCAAACTCTCACATGATATTTGGTGGTAATTTTCCTGTACACTTTCTGCTGTGAAGCCACGAGGAAGGCAAAAAAAAAATAGAAATATCCTCCTGCAGCAGCGTTCTAGGGGTGTTGAGGATGCTGAAGAACACTGCAGGGCTGATTTTCCACCAGGTTATCCCAGGTACTCTCCCAGCTACCAACTCACCCTCTGCACATTTTTAGTGATTTGCATGCCCACAGTGCATGCCTACATTATGTATAACATTTCAACCCTTCCAACCCTACCTGGCACATTAATCAAACACACAAAAGCCACAGGATTGTTCCCAGCACCAAAGCAGCAGCAGTGTCTGCCCTGGAACCTGTAGACTGTTCCCACTTTATGCCCTAGTCATCATATTTGCACTTTTCTCTCTGGAATCACAATAAAATATATCTTTTCAAACCTTTCACCCCTCATGTACAAACCTTCACGTGATTTTTGTGCCAGCACAGTTGTGGGAACAGGAGTCCACCCACAACTCTGCCTTAAATTCACCTAGTACTAATTAAAATTTACATTCTTGTGAGATATAAATAACATCCGACCCAATGAAATGATGTTTGACAAGAGAAAATTATGTAATTAGGACTAGGTCTGTATGTGGCTTGGTCCAAGAGTGGTCTCAGGAGAATTAACTTGGATTGTTTGACACATCCCTGGAGGGGAAAGCCTGCAGTGAGCAGGGCGTGCCCAGGGATTCTGGCAGTGAGGAAAGGGGATGGAAGGGTTTAGGGCTTGCGGTGGGAATGCCTTCTGCCACCACTGCAGCCTGCCTCTGGCCACACAAACTCCAGGGGAGGCTCCTGAGGAGCAGGCTGACTGCCAGGAAGCGTGAGACAGAACTGCACAGGACACTCCTGATGTTTTGTGTTGCTCATTCAACAGCAAGTGAATCTGTTCCTGTCATTAGGGTGCTAATTCACAGACTCAGAGTGCTCTCTAATCATAAAATCAGCTTTAGTCAGTTAGAGCCCCTGTGTGTGCACACTGTTGGGTACAAAGCAGAGCTTTTCCTAATCCCTCCACACGTTATTGTAATATTGTAGAAATTAAGTGAGGTTCTTAGTGCCTGCATAAGCATGGACTGTGTATTCAGATAACATTAAATCCTGGATGTGCTCAGTTACCAATCCCATCTCCTTATAAATTCTTATATAAATATACATAAAGCCACAGCTTTACAAGAACTCCATTTGCTTAGGGCATCCCTTCTGCTTCCTCCATGCTCCAATTGCATGATGCTAGGATAGATGTGTAAGAAATTGGGAGGATGTTTATTGTGGGATTTTATTTTAGATAAAGTCTCAAATCGTGGGGGGATATGACATCAAGCAGCTTGTTCACTTTGGTGAACATTTAATGACTTATGGTCATAGAGATGGCAGCCACTGCAAAAATCAGAGTACCACTATTGTTATCCCTTATTTATCCAGCTCTCAATATACCAGTGAAAGTCTTGTAATGCTATTTTTTTTCTTTAGAATCATAGTTCCTGAAAACAAGCAATTACTTAATGATGTTGTATTTGCTTAGTGCAAGGTCAGGTTTCAAGCCTTTGTACTAGAGGCCTGAGGGAATTTTAAAGGCTGTATAAAAATACTCTCAAAATTCAAATTAAAAGAAGCAAAAGCCTTCATTATTATTGTGGTTTTGCTTTTGTAAGCCTTAAAACTGAGCACAAAGGCACCTCTGCAAAAATAGATAAAGTGCTAAAACTACAGATGATAACAGGAGGCTCATGAATGAGATTTTAATTCTACATAACATCAAATTGTTCATAGTTATCAATGATGGACTGGATAAAATGCTTTCCAAAGGAAACTGTTTCTCACGTTTTGCACACAAAGCACCCCAACTGTAACTGCAGACTCGGAGCTCTTGCACCTGCCCCACAGGAGTTGTGCCCCTGTCCAGAAATTTTCTGTGGGATACTCTCTCTCTGAAGGCATCACAGCTAGTCCAGCTCCCAGATTTCTATCCTGCCACCCCCAGCAAGGGATGCTGATGGGTGAAGCAGACTGATTAATGGAGCCTGGAGCAGCAAATACAAGAGCTCATAAAAAACAAGTCTTAAGCAGTGCCCTGAAACAATGCAACAGCTTGCAGCGATTTAACCAGCTGACCTAAAATAAACCATGGATTTCAGGATGACTTGACAAAAAAATAAGGTTTTTTGGTTTTGTTTTTTTTTTTTCCTTGGCAGAAGTGATGCATTTCCACAGAAAATATCAATTTTGCTGTAACCACAAATGTCTGTCAAATCTCTGCAACGGAAAAGTTTCCAACCGGCGCTAATCATTAGTCACTTGAAAATGTACACTGAAACAAAGGACATTTTGGTGTACATCTGCAGCCAATCAAGAGATTAATTTGAAACAAAAGAAGTCCATATACAGTTGGAAAAACAAAAAAACCAGCCAAAGTGTGCAGCTGCCAAGAATGCAGCCCCGAGAGAGCATCTGAATGACACCGAGATGTTTTGTTCCACTCTGATCTCGGGAGAACCTCGCCTGCTTGTCCTGAATTTCTGCACTGTACCTTACTTTTACACTTTATCACAGCCCTGAAATGTTCAGGGCTACCTAAACCTGTGACCATCCAGCTGCAGATATCCCCATTCCTCAGTGGTTTTGACAAAGCAAGATTCTATTCCTTACATGAATCCTGAAAAACAAAACAAAGGAAAAGGAGAAGAAGAAAAAAAAAAAAAGAAAAAAAGGAAGGGAAAGGGAAAGGGAAAGGGAAGGGAAGGGAAGGGAAGGGAAGGGAAGGGAAGGGAAGGGAAGGGAAGGGAAGGGAAGGGAAGGGAAGGGAAGGGAAGGGAAGGGAAGGGAAGGGAAGGGAAGGGAAGGGAAGGGAAGGGAAGGGAAGGGAAGGGAAGGGAAGGGAAGGGAAGGGAAGGGAAGGGAAGGGAAGGGAAGGGAAGGGAAGGGAAGGGAAGGGAAGGGAAGGGAAGGGAAGGGAAGGGAAGGGAAGGGAAGGGAAGGGAAGGGAAGGGAAGGGAAGGGAAGGGAAGGGAAGGGAAGGGAAGGGAAGGGAAGGGAAGGGAAGGGAAGGGAAGGGAAGGGAAGGGAAGGGAAGGGAAGGGAAGGGAAGGGAAGGGAAGGGAAGGGAAGGGAAGGGAAGGGAAGGGAAGGGAAGGGAAGGGAAGGGAAGGGAAGGGAAGGGAAGGGAAGGGAAGGGAAGGGAAGGGAAGGGAAGGGAAGGGAAGGGAAGGGAAGGGAAGGAAAGGAAAGGAAAGGAAAGGGACTTAAAAGAGCAATTTTTATGGTTCTCAAGGATAAATCAGGTGCACACTGTAAGTGGCACCACCTCATAGTCCTTTTAATGACAGCCTTTTACTTGGAAAGCTACATTGGGCATCCTAAAATGTTGGTTATGAAAATGTAAATGGCTTCCAAAAAAAAAAAGTCCACTGTTTGAAAAAACCAAACAACAGAAAATATCCCTCCTGGGGGTTCAAAATTTCTTCCTCACGCCTGTCATTCTAGTAAAACAGAGATCTGCCTAACTAATAACTAAAACAACTGGCAATCTCTTTGCTTTCTCAAATTGACCACAATATGAAAATCAATGTGAAAATGTCAACCAGCCCAGTTAGAAAGAAGGGCAATGAGAAAATGTGAAATATTCATCTCAAAGCTGCAGCAGCACCTCAGGTTGTACATTTTTCAAAACTCAGCACACTGCACACAGGGAGGTGTGCAAGAGTTTGAATCAGGGACATGCAGTGCACAAGAGCCTGGCAATATTTTATTTATGCACTGAGGAAACTATTGGATATGTAGATACTGTCAGAAATGGAGACTGAACAGCAGAATGAATGGCATTTTCCAGAAGACAACCATCACTCTAGCAGGCAAAAACAAAGCCTCAAAGGTAATGTAGTTTCTAAAACAGGTCCCATGAACTGCAAGATGATGCTGAAAAATGTGGCTCTCATTGAAATGGGAATTGTCCATACCAGCCCAGGCTTTTGTGGGATGTGTGGTAGAAACACGATTTCAGTTCCTGGAAGAAGGGCAACTCTTCACAGGAACATTAAAAATTTCAGTTTCCTGACCCGATTGTTGACACGTTAGTTTTGGAGTTAATTCAGACTCGTCCTTGACAGCTTTAGAGAGCCAGTCCTGAGGACCAGCTTGCCAAGCTCTCACAGTTTGAGCCACTCTCCAGTGCTGGTGAGGTGTCTATAAACAAAAATCACTGTCCCATGGAACATGGCAGGCCTGGATTTAACTCCTCTTCCAAGAGCTGCCTTCTTGTCTCTTCCCTTCCTTTCTGTCCCCCCAGATGCTGAGATCCCCCCGTGGAACGTGGCAGCCCTGGCCCCACACTGGATGTCTGCTGTGGCTGCACAGGAGTGGGAGCTCAGGGAAGGGTCTGATGGTTCTGCAGTACCTGCACCACAAACCAGCCCTGGGGTCAAACCAGCCAGGCTTTGCCACTCATCCGGGTCTGCAGCAGCCTGGGAGGGAAGAGAAGGGTTTGGGATAGAACACATTTACAATAGAACACATTTACAAGAACACCTTCCAAGTGAGGGGCTCCAAAATAGCATTCTCCTTCACAACCTGATTGAAATCATCATCACACAGTCAAGCACAGTTTGTTGGTTGCACTCAAAGCAAAACATGCTTCCAGCTGTGAGAGATAATTGCTATTTATTGACTGGCTTTTGAGGACTTTTATGCTATATTTAGTTTAAGGGCTGCTTGGGGTTTTTATTTGCATCAGAGGCATTGATGAAAAAGGCTGTTGCTTAGAGCAGTCAGCTGCCTTCTCATGATTAACCTCTTATTTCACTTCAGAATATGTTTCACCTGCAAATGTGCTGGGAAATCAAAACTAATCCTGGGCAAATTCCCACAAGTGCTCTGTTGAACCAGTAACTGCATTCATCAGCATTACCCACTGATAGCCCTTTGTTCCTGTCTAGTGCTGGGGGTTTTATTTGACACCAGGAAGGACAGCTAATTACAGCCATCCTGCTGCAGAGGGCTGCTTTTGGAAGGGGCTGTACCAGCTGGAACCTGTGTTCTGTCCACTTAAATGTTCCTACTGCCTTCAGTGACCAGCACAGCTGCTCCAGAGGCAGAACCAGAAACCAAAAAATGAGCACAGAAGAGTTTTAACCCCTCCATCTCCAATAGTTACAGCAGGGCTACATTCCAAACCAAGAATTTCTAAATCTCTTCCAGGACTATTTTCTTGAATGTAAATTCTGTTAGCCTTTATCTTTATTTCATCTGGAGGTGGCTTCAAATGTGACTCAAGGTCTGTGAAGGCACTGAGGGAAACTGAGTGTCCATGCTCTGCTTTCAGTGCTGTCTTCTACTTTGGTGTGATGTGAGGACAGTGCACCTGGAACTCTGCAGAAAATGCAGTGGCAAACAGAAAAGGTCATATCTGTATCTATATCTACATCTATATCTATCTAGATATCTATATCTGTATCTATATATCTATATTTATATCTATATCTATATCAATATCTAATCTATCTATCTATATATCTATATCACCTATATCTATATCTATAGCTAATCTATCTGTATCTATATCATCTCGATCTGTATATATCTATATATATATCTATATATATATATATGATCTGTAGCTCTAGTGCCACAAATCTGGCAGCTGCAGACACACAAAAGGGAAAGGCACAAAGAAAGAACAGCGCATAAAAATAATTAAAAGGTTTTGCTAAAATATTCTTTCTTAAATCAAGATGTTTTTCTTTGGAACTGGGCCTGAAGTTTAAGTCACCTAAAACTGAAGCATTTCATTTTGAAGCAAACAATGTTGCAACTGGAGCGCTGAAAACAAATTTTTTTTTCCCCTTATTTTGTTTTGTTTCGCTGAATGGCTCCAAAGATGTCTTCAGACAAATCCAAAACGGTTCTCATCTCCCCCAGCCTGTTTAATATATTCATTAGGGTCCCAAATGGTCTCATGACAACGTGCCAATTGCAAAAGTCATCCCCTGTCTTTACAGGGAAGTCATGGAGAATACATGACTAATCCCAGCATTAAAACGGCCAGAAAGGAGCAGCAAGACCAAGCAATAATAATGGTAACTGTTTGTAAAAGGTACAGCACCACTGGGTACCAGGGAGGACTGAAAAGCTGAGATTGCCCATGACTTTAAGGATTATTGGAATCTACAGGAAGAGTCAGTTTAATATGTCCTCCTTGTGAATTTGGGGTGTGGATTCAGACAACATATTGTAAAAATACATCTTTAGAGTAATATTGCCATCAGCAGGGTACCCTCACAACAGTCCACCACATGTTCTACATTCCCATCCCTGTATACAGCCAGGAAAACACAGAGAAATAATAAAGACTCCATTTAGGACCACTATGAGGAGATTGGAGTCATTACACAGTTTTTTTCTGCACTGAATGCAAAGATGGGAGCAATAAAGAGAAGAAAGAGTTACAAAACAGCATTCTTGCTTTTAAAAGTGACAAATAAGTTCATTTTGCAGAAGGTTTAAGCATCAGGCAAACCCCCTCACGCCATTAAGACTGGGATCCAGATTATCATCCGGGTTACTGTAGACAGAGGGGTTTATTATCAAACTAAAATCTCAGTTGTCATTTCCCATCTGAGGGTCCAGGCAGCACTCCTGTCTACAAACCAGGTACTGCTTTGAAAAGGATTAAATTCTGTCTCCTATGGAATTTAATGGAAGCCTGTTTTTTACCTTCAGTGGGAGAAGGACTAGACCAATGATGAAAATCATATCCTAGGGCAGAGTGAGATCAAAAGATTCCTATCACTATGAAAATTAACATATTATTAAAATTGCTGGAGAGTTCAAAATTGGATTCAGGTTGATTTGCAGGGTAAGGACAGCCATTGAGTAATGCATCCTAATGTTTGTAATTAAAGAGAACAAGCAGGCAACAATTTGAAGGCAGAACATTAATGCCATTTAAACAACCACCTTGTCTGAATTGAGCCATGCTTGCACAAGACTCTGCCACCAAAGTGAGTGAGGTGAAAGTTGAAGTCCCTGGAAGTTAGGACTGCTCTAGAGGAGCAATAAGTGACCCCTCCCAGCAGCACCTGCCACAGCAGAAAGAGCAAAATCCTTAAGGCATATTCTTAAAGATACTCCTTAAAATTGATTCCAATCTGTTTTATCCCTCCTTAGCAAAATTTAAAAGAATAAGAGCAAAAAAATAGTCAGGGGGTTGGGTTTTCTCCCCCCTGGTGTCACAGCATTGATGGGTGCAGGTTTTCTAACCACAGCTGGTGGCATCAGAAGAAATAATCTCTTCTTGGCTGTGGCCCAAGGGATATGTCAGCTGGAGTCCAGCCTTGCCCACCCAGACAAAAAGTTACTGCTGGGGGGGCAAGATGCACTGCAGGACTGAGAATAAAATGCTGCAGTAAAACAGAGTCATCCCACTGGCTCTCCATCTGCAATCACAGCCTCTGTTTGCTCCCCACCTCTAAAACCCACAGCACAGGCATGCCCAAAAGGGAATAATTTAAACATTATTAGAGTGCTGGTTTTGGCAGTGCTGGGGGCTCAAGGATCTTAGGGGTCTTTTCCAACCTAAATGGTTCTAGTTTCTGTGATTATTAACATCACACCATATGAAAACTTTGAACTTCGAGCT
Organism: Rhabdornis inornatus; assembly: GCA_013397075.1. Taxonomy (NCBI): domain Eukaryota; kingdom Metazoa; phylum Chordata; class Aves; order Passeriformes; family Rhabdornithidae; genus Rhabdornis; species Rhabdornis inornatus. The sequence continues at coordinate 165,801 of VWZS01000729.1, read as the reverse complement.
TTGAACTAGAAAAAAAAATTCTATTCTAAGTACTCCATGATATGCTCTGGTTTTCATTTGATAAAACTTGCAGAGAAGAATTCATGATATTAATCCAGTTTTCAGTAGGGAGGTGTGTATATCATCACCAGTATCCTCTTCTCAAATCACTATAAAATGAAAAGTCTGGAGAACAATCTATTCTCATGATGAGAGGCCAAACCTGGATTTACAAGTGAGAGTGCCTGTGTGTCTCTGTAGGGACAACAGGAGAATGGAGAGTTGACTTTACTGCTTGTTCATGCTGTATCTTGCCTTTAAATAAATGACTTGTTCTAATTCACAGTGAGGTCAACTAAACAACTCCCATTGTCTTAAATAATTAATCTAGCCCAGGAAATTATTTTGGAACTTTTCAGCACCACTAAATTAATTCAAGAAGATTAAGAAAGAAGATAGATTACCCAAGAAAAATATTAAAACTAAATTCCATCTTCTGGTTTCAATATGAATGCATAAGATGCTGGCCTGTGACTTTGAAACACTGCTGCAGTTCCCTGGGCTCTTTAACTTTACAGAATTGAATTTAACAGAAATTTGAAAGGAGGAAGAGAAAATTTCAATGCATCAACGATGGGCTGGAGCAGTTTTTTCAAGAAAAGCACATCCACAGCATTACAGGGGGTTGTAGTCCCCTGGGGAAGAGCCTCCATCACATCACATCAAAGGCTCTTTGCCACGAGGCTGTTGTGCAAACTGGAGCTGTGTCACCATCCCCTCCTTCTCCACATGCTTTTCTGATGGGTGCTGGGGCTGTCACTGCTCTCCACATGGAGCTGGTTCCAGCAGATAAACCCTGAGTGAATCCTGGCAGGAGCCACAGGAGGAATGAACAGCAAACTGCTCTGCCATAGCACAGCAGAAATCACTCAGGACATGCCTGACTGCACATGAACAAAGAATCTCCACTTGCAAACGTGTCTGTAGGACTCAAAGTGCAGGTAAGAAATCACTCTTGGCTTTGGGCACCTAAATCTGCCCTCTGCCTTTTGGATTTATCAGGCCAGAGCTCACTTTTCCCCACGAGGAATGGAGATACTACGGTTTCCCAACACAACAAAAGTGACACAAACCCACCAAAACCACCCCAAAATCCTGAAACCCTGACATGCAAACAGGTGTTAAATTTACATCAGAGAGAGAAATAAACTTTAAAGGTGCACATCCCTGTTTCTGTGTGAACCTCCATGAACTTCCCCCTTGGATTATGCCTTTCTAGCTGTGTTTACAGGAAACTGAAAAATGATTGTATGGAAGAACACTACGGAAGAATTCTATTTCTTAAGGGCTTCAGCTATTATAATGGATAGCTTTACAGATATTTTCATGTTTCTCTGACTAATGCTGTATTTCCTAGTAAATGTATAAATATATCATTTTTAAATAAACAGTCCTCTAACTTCTTGTAATTACACACAGCTGCAAAAACCTGTTTGCTCAAATGTCAGGAAGCAACACAGAACTTTTTGCCTTTTCAGATTTTCCCATAACCCCAGGCAATTTATCCTGAAGCTTAAGATGGAATGTATTATTTTTTTTTCCTTTTCTTTTATAATTAGAAATCAATTGTTATTTTTAAGCTTTTATGGTGCATTCACTAATAGTGCACTATTATTTTGGCCTTTCCTTGGAGATCTTTGACTAGGCAAAGCTTTCACAAAGATTTTACTTAAAGCAAAAGTGGTTGGAGGTCAAGGTTGACAATCACAGGTGTCAGCTTCCCATGATACCCACAGCTTCATTATCTGCAAAAAACTGCTGTACTTTGCCAATTTAAATCACTGTGCTGCCTAAAGTGTCTGAAATGTATTGAGTTTCCAATGGAAAAAAAAACCAAGCAGGGTCATAAACCCACAGAAGCCATCTAGAATGAAAGATGGCCCTAAATTAAAGCCTTGGTCCAGACTCCTGGCTGCAGCTGAAATTCAGATCCAAACCTATTCGCTCAGAAACTGGTGATGAGGGCCATACAAATATTTTAATACATCTAAAACATTTCTATACATATAACTTCTTGTCTGGCTTCTTTCCTTGGAATGAATGAAATCAGAATCCCAAGTTCAAGCTCTCTATAAAATCTGGGAAATGTTTTATCCACCTGCAGACTCTGACAGCGTTACCCTCTGTTTGAATTCTATGCCAAATAAGAAGTGAAACTTCTTTTTTTCCAAGCAGTCCAAGATTTAAATACTCCAATGCCATTGAAAGGAAAAGAAAACAAAGGAAAACCAAAGATCATAGCCAAAACCCCCCACTTCTTTAAACTCACTTCAATGTGTTAGAAGAGTTGCTGCTTATCTTTTTAATGAATAAGACTAATGGGAGGTTTTATTTCTTATTACTCTGCAGGACAGATTCCATTATTAAAAAGGGGTTAATTTCTTTAAATTCTGATAGCTCTTTTATATGCATAAAATTTAGGAATAATGAAATCTAAAGACAAAAGGATAAGCTCTCATCTGTTTTAGATGAGATGGTTTCTGGCCTGGAAGAAGAAAGCTATAAATATTTTTAAGTTTAGTTGAGCTGTAGAGTTTTAATCTCACCTGATGAGGGCAAAGCTGTGAATTTTGTCTCAGAAGATGCTCACATTTTAACTACACAAACTCGTCATTGCCTGTCTCCAAACTAACATCTCTGCCACAGAAATGCAGGTCAGACCTGGCAGGGGTCTGGAGGGAAAAGGGAGCAGGAAGAAAAGCCTGTGGTGCTGCTTAAGCCTCTAATCCTGGAGCATCCTTTCCACCAGCTCCAAAAATTTGTGCACAATGCTCTCTCCACACAGCCCAAGAGGATATGGCTGACAAACTCCAGGTGCAATGAAAACCTTTGGAAAGCATCTCAAAATGCACAGATCCTTCCACAAACTCTGGCTCTTGACCTTAGTCTTGCCTTGAGGAAGCTGAGCAATCACAGTAAATGCCAAACCAAAATTAATTAGGATTCATTCTCCTGGTGTAAATAGCGAGCAATAGGAAATTACAATGGTTTCCAGCAGCTGAAGTACATTTTGATCACAGGGGCTTTCTGTGATTGAAAAGCCAGGCCCTGTTTTTGTCAGATGCATGGGGAACACAGTGGCTGAAACAAGTTCCAGCTTGTAATATTCACTAATATATTACAACAAAATTCTTTCCTCTCTTTGCATTTTGTTTTCAAGGGCAAGCTAAACAGCATCTTTGTGCTAATATCCAGATTGTCAAAGAGAGTTTTAAATAGAGCAGGGGAGCTGGGTTCTGAGGCAGATGGGAGTCAATAATTGTTAGAGAGGGAGGTTGGTGCTCACATTTCCTGACACACACAGGGCAGGCTGCAGCACTCTGCTCCTGCTGCAGATCTGGGATTCGGGCCAGGCAGCTGCAAGAGTCAGGCTGGGAGGACAGACAGGCAAAGGATGCTGTGCAAGGGGAATACTGTGTGACTTCCATGATCTGGTGCAAACACAGGAACAATGCTACTTCACTGTTTTCCACCAGAGGAGGAATCTGGGCTTCTTTCCCCGGATGCTGAACTTTTAGTCTTTCCTCTCTGCTTATCAAAGCTCCAGGGACCCAGGACTGCCTACAGCTAGTGAAAAGTTTGCTATTTGCAATCCAGCAGTAACAGGATTTGAAGCTCAGTGCATTAATGAGTCTGGTGAAACACAGAACATTACAACAATGGGAGTCCTCTTCCTTCATTCATTATTTTAATCACAACCACTTTCTTGAACAAGCTGGAGAAAAGGCTAAGCTTCCCTGTTGCAGGGCCAGAGTGTCAGTCCCAATTATCCCTTGCAGAAAATAACTTCAGAGCCATGATGTGTTTCTGTGGGTATCCATGCCAGCCACCTCCTCGAGGCAGGATGAAAACAAGCTGCCTCCAGAGTCTATTTTGTTCAGATGCAGTTTGCCTCAGGAAACAATTCAGTGGGCAGAAAGTTCCTGCAGCCAACGTGGCCTGCAGTGCTCAGAGAGCAGCCCTGACACATTTCCCTCGAGCAGGGACTGCCAGAGGAACTTCTCTGCCACCACACTTGTTGCCATCTGCCTGGCAGTCCCAGGAGTGGTGCACACTCCTCATCAGCCCAAAGCCCACAGGCTGCATGAGCACCAGATGTTCCTGGCTCTCACAAGAGCTCAGCCATGCAGGCACAGCTAATTAGGCAGGGCTCTAATTAGGCACGGGCAGGTCTCACCTTCCCTTCTACAGCCATAAATCTATTGACCAGCTGGGACACTCAGACACCTTAAAACTTTCAAATGGCTACCTCACCTGCTTTGGAGCCAAGAAGAAGGTGGAGTTTATGTCATCATGTCCCTTCTAAAAGTGTCTGACCCTCAGGACACATGCCAGGACCCCAAACACACCCCTTTGGCTCAGCCCTACCCTGTTCTCCAGTGGAGCAATGCAGGTGTACAGCAGCTTCTCCCAGCTCAGCCTGGAGCTGGGTTACCCTGCTCAGGTTTAATCTCAGCATTGCCTTGCTGTGGATGCTCCAAACACAGGGACTTCATCCTCAGGGCACACAGGTGGGGATGGGCATTTCCTGACCAAGGCACACAGGAGCTCTGTCAGCTGCCACTGAGGAGATGAGCAGGGTGTTCTTGCAGAACTCTGTGTTTTACACAGGGCAGGGTTCTGGGCACTCCCATCTCACTGGATCAGAGATTTTGGTGTACCTTGCCACTGCTGCTGCACTTCTGGGTGCCATTTGTGGCATTGTGTTATTCCTGCTGTGATAGGATCAGCTGGAGAGTGCACCTTTCCCCTGAGCAGGGCAGCCCTTGACACTGTCTGTTCAAATGTTATTAATTTCAAGATGAAATTGCCATTACTCAATTCTGTTTGAAGATGTCCCTGAACTCCACCAGAAGCCTCAACAACTGCAGACCTCAGCCTTTCAGGTGAGGCAAGCTGCCATGGGTGAATAAAACATAAACTGATCCCCTTCCACAGGGTCAGCTTAACCAAAACAACTTTGTTGAAGCACTGCTTTATTTAAAATGCTAATTATATCACTTCAGCTGCACTGAGAGTGTGAGAACCTGAGGGAAAAATGAATGCCCAGTCAATTCCCCACCACAAATAAACTTGTTTTAAGAGTATGCCAGCTGTCTAAGCTCCCAGGAGCAGCTCTGGAAATGCCTCAGCACCCAGCCACGGGAGCAGTCTGGTTCTCCACTAACATATTCTCCACTACCAGTTATGTCAAGAGCCACAGCTTGCTGCTAAGAAATCTCTAATTATTCTAACTTTACGTGTTCTGCTCGATTTTTATGCTGTGGAGGAACAGAGCCTGAGCTCCCTGAGGTGACAGAAAACCTTGTTTAAATTTCAGCACCCCTGAGGACAGAGAGAGAAGGATCAAGAGAAGAGTTCTGCATTGGCCTGGCCAGCTGAGCTCAGCTGACTGCACAGCTCAGGCTGTCCTGCCATTCCCTCCTGGCACTCAAGTGTTCTACCAAACCCATCACAACTCCTTTTGGTACACACCACAGGTATCTGCAGACCAAACCACCTGTCAGCAGCTACAGTCCTTGATTTTCCTCTCTGCAATGCATTTGCAAAAATCTTCCAATATTCTTTATTCCCTTATCAAGTGAATGGAACCTAGAAACCTGATAGGCAATGGATTGAATTGATCTTGATTTTGAAAAATGAGTCACACCTTGGTTTCCTATTGCATCCAATCTCTCCTGGGCATTTATTCCTTTGCTTTTACTGTTCTAGTATTATTTATACTGGGAAAAGTACAAAGAGAGGTGTAAAAACAGAGCTGCAAATCCTGTTAAACCCACTTCTGCCAGGTGTAAATGCCTGGATGAAATTTAAGGAACTGAAGAATTAGGACAGAGTGTTCAAGTCCTGAATGAAACAGAAACCAGAGCTGGCTGGGGGTTGGCTGTGGGATGAGCTCCTCAAAAACAGACAGTAATCTTAGCTGCATGCAGGTGCAGCTTCAAAACCCCTGAATTTTTACCAAAACAGAAAATTCCATTGCTCAATTCCAAAGGGAAAAAAAGAAACCCTAGCCCCTTGCTCTGTCACAAACATGGAGATATCAAATTTTCAATGGACGAGTACACAGGAAATAACTTTTCCTGTAGAAACTCCATAGCTGGGGAGATTTGTTACCTGTTGCAAGCCATGTTTCAGCCATGACAAGAAGAGAGGTGTGGAGTCAGAGCATGGGATGTAGGACAAAAGCAATTTGGCTGCTCATGGCTCAGCAGTTCTGGATTTTCATCAGTGACCTGATGATCAGCCCACCCAAATCCTCCCTGGCAGGATGAGAGGCAGTGCTGCTTGAGCTTTGGAGGAGATGTGATGGACACAAAACACCAAAATCATTCAGCCTTCCATAGGTGAGGGTGAGGAGGAACCCTGAAATTAAAAAGAAATTCACTTGTCAGGTGAAAAAGGCTTGTATTGTGTTAATTCAAACTTTGCAGGTAATTTAGGCAATCCTAATTCTGTATCAAGGCTTGCATAAACAATCCTGCTATAAGAGAAATCAGAATAAACCTCATTTAGAGAACTTATATATGCATGACTGGAGAGAAGTCTGTTTTTTAATTGGTAACTGATGAGCTGAAACCTGTGTCAGGTTTTGAAATACAATAAATGGAAAAACAATAAGGCAGATTTAGCAACCCCAGGATAAAACCCTCCTAAAATCTCAAAGCAAAAAGGAAAAAAATATATGGAAGTGACTTAGGTCAGGTTTAGTGCATGGTGAGAACAAGTGGAATACAAAGAAGTTTTTTGTAGTGTGTTTTCCTTCCACGTTAATCACCTGCTAATTAACTCAGTGATTGGGTATGACCATCATGTGTGTCCACATCCCAGATTTATAGCTGGCAAAGAATACTTCCTTCTCCTGTAACACTTGGAAAGTTGCACAAACACTGCCTAATATGAATGTAGTACTGAAAGGGAGCCCTGGCTAATGAGAGGGGCTTGGAAAGGAAAAAGTGCTTGCCTTGAATGATGTCTGGGGAGAGGAAAATACTCCAGAAGCAATGAATCTGCTCCAGAGCCTCTGGAAATATTCTTCCCTCTTCCTGCTGGAGACTTGGCTAGCAGAGGCAATAAAGATTTTGCTTCCCCTGCAAGACACAGAAGAGATTATTCCATGCTAAGGAATAGCACCAGCTGAGGACCTGCTGGAGGGAGATAAAACAAGAAAGCAGCAGAGCTGAGATCTTAAAGCCAAACACCTTAACTCTGTGCAACCCTTCTGTGCTTATTGTTACTGTTATTGTTATTGTTTCAAATCAAGAGCACAGCGTGGAAGCTGTGGCCCAATTCTGGTGTTACTGGAAAAGAAAGTGGACTCAAGTTAATGTCACAGAGGGGGATATACACATTTTATTCTTTAATTTTGTATGGCTTCAGTTTCTGGGTTTACCAAACACGGTTTACTTTCCCCTAATAGAAATGGTTTCCTATCTGTGTGTGCATGAGGCCCCAGGGAGGATGTGCTTATTTATTTCACGTTTCTGTGCAAGGGCTCAGCCTGATTTAGAAAACACATGGGAGGCAGCCTAAATATTATGATTCTGACCATTTTTGCTGTCATTAACCACTTGAAAACTTATAATTACAATGACAGACATCTGTCCAAATCAGATGCTATTTCCTTTTAGGAAGCTGTCCTGCCACCAGAGGGAATACATCTAAATCAAGTGGAAACGTGCCTGCACAAATGCACATCAGTACAGACAGGAGCCAGCAGCATTGTCCTACCCCATCCCTGTGGATTTGCTGCAGTGGCAAAAAGCATCAGTGCCCTCATTCTGCAGCTTCCCAGTCTGGCTGCAGCCTTGCCTTCCCTCCGGGTCCAAGGGAGCTGTAAAACAAACGGGATTCCAGCTGGGAGGGCACAGGAATGCAGAGCAGGGACACCCGGGGTGGCTCCCTGTGTGAGCTGGGCAGGGAGCAGCAGCTGGGCTGACACACACACAGCACATCTGGAAATGGAATTGTGCATGGAACACTCACCTGGGCTGGGCTGACACACACACAGCACATCTGGAAATGGAATTGTGCATGGAACACTCACCTGGGCTGGGCTGACACACACACACAGCATATCTGGAAATGGAATTGTGCGTGGAACACTCACCTGGGCTGGGC
>VWZS01000729.1:65949-142731 GCA_013397075.1 Rhabdornis inornatus | reverse complement strand
TTTTTTTTTTTTTTCCCCAATATTTGTTATTGTGGATTCAGGTTCAGTGAGAAGAGCAACAAGCAGAAATCAAGTTTCAAGGAAACAGCCTGAACTGGGGAGAAAATACAACACAGCTTCCAAAGAAACTATATCAACAACCTTTCCATTTCATATATTTGGATGAATTTCACTGAGAGCTGGAGCAGAAAGGCATTCTTCAAAAGCCTTAACCCAATTCTCTCCAAATTTGGTCAAAAATGTTCTTTAATTTAATCACATTCAAAGGAAAAGAAAAAAGGAAATAGAAAAAAAACCCCATAAACTCAATTACCACCACCACACATTTCAAAGTCAGCTATCTAGGCTGCATGTTTCGTTTTTCATTTTGCAGCACAGTGGTATTTACACTATCAAAGCCAGAATCAACAGTGCTTGTTGTTGGGTTTGTTTTTTTCTCCTCTTCCTCCCTCCCCTAAAAAGGGGGCTGGTGGAGGCTGTACTGGTCAAAACCAGCAGCACAGGCTGTGAAGCAGCCTGTGAATCCATCCTCCGTGGGCAAAAAGGGATGAGGGGCACTGGAGGGAACAGAGCTGCCACTTCCAAATCAGCCCCGGGAGCCAGAGCTGGGGATGCTGCTGGAATCAGTGATTGTGCAGGGAGCTCCATGGCCAGAGCCACGGGGAAAAGGCATGGAAAGGGCACGGAAAGGGCAGGGAAAGGGCAGGGAAAGGGCACGGAAAGGGCACGGAAAGGGCAGAGAAAGGGCACGGAAAGGGCACGGGGTCCTGCTTCTCCCACCCATGGCACACAGGTGAGGAGCTGAGCACAGCAGGATCCTGTCTCCATGGGATGGGCACTCAGAGCATGGCTCTGCTGTCTCATCTCCCAAGTCTCCTTTCTGCCTGGCAGGGGCTCCAAAGACTCCAGGCTCCTTTGATTTGAAAACTGTAAATGCTTGCTCTAATCTCAGCTTCTTTGACAAATGGGCACACTTCTATCCCCAGTCTATCCTCTATCTTTCAAAATAATCTGGACAGCACATACTGCCTGATGGAGTTGAAAGTGTCATAAATGTTTTTTTACAGTCGAGTTATTTTCACAGTCAGGACAAACAACTGCTCAGAGCTGACCTCAGAGCTCGCTCCCAAGTTTTTTAAAGGATCTCTGTTGGTTTCAGCCGTGAAGAATAGCTGTGCCCTGGCTGCCAGGGCCAGCAGCAATTGCTCCCAGCTGTAACAACTGCAGTGTGCAAGCAAACCACTGATCCCAGGCCAGGGCTGTGCACTGAAAGCAGGGCCTTCAGGGAACCTTGCAGGAGTCTCACTGCCCTGGAGAAAGCATTAATAACTTAACTGGGCCCAGCAGGAGCCAAAGGAAAGACAGCATTGATCACAGCTGCTGCTGCTGCTTCTCTCCCTGTCTGCAGCCGGGGACGAGCCCCTGACACTGTGAGACAGCAGCACTGCTGCCTGGAGCTCTCCCAGGGAGGCTGCAGGGTCAGCTCTGCTGGAACCCAAACAACTCCTGCCTCAACCTCTGCATGCCAGCAGAATGGAAATCATCTCGAGCAGCATCCCTTCCACCTCTGCAGATTTTCTGCTGGGCAGCGCTCAAGCACTGGCAGTGCTGCTGGTCAGAGCCCCAGCCCTCCCTAGCCAGGACTGCCACGGGAAGCAAGGAGCAGCAGGATTATCTCTAAGGCTGGTAATGAAAACAATATCAAAGGCCCCAATGAGCTGAGGAGTAAAGCACGTGCAGAGGAACCCATAAAGAGAACAACTGCATGACCAGCACGTGCTTCAATTTTCTACTTTTCATAGCTAGGCTTTAAAAATTGACCCTGCTCCAGACTATGTGGATCTACCAAAACTCAGTTTCTTGAATTAATCAGAACGTCAACTGCATTCATTATTAATTAATTATTGCATTTTCCTTGTTTCTGAAGGTTAAGCCATCAACAGATTAGCAGATTTCTGTGCAAAGCAGGTTGATTTTTTAAAGTGCAGACCCACCTTGCTCTTACAGAGGTGTACCACATAGAGCAGCTCTGATTTTCAGCACCAGGACACACACTGAGGGAACAGGTCATGTGTGAAAGGACAAAAATTATGAGAACAGCTGAAAAACCACCTCAGGCAGGTATTTCTCTACAGGATGGCATGTAGATTTTCCTCCATGACATCTTGCAGCTGCTGCAGTTAGAGGATTCTTCCAGAAGATGATTTTACTAACCCATCAAGCCCCTTCCATTTACCTGTGAACAGCAGGAGAGCAAAAACAATCCTGTGAATCAAGCAGCCCACCCACATGCCACCAACACAGAGAACTTCACTCTCTGCCCTCAAGTAGCAAATCGTTTGTTCCATGACCCAAACTCCATGCTTGCACTGCTTACAGTAAATCAGCTTTAATATTTACCTATTTGACCACTGTGATTACATTATCTCTACGTGCTCTTATCCCCAGTGACAGTCTGCCAGAGCTCTTTTTGATTGTAACTACAATTATTTTATTTGCAGGATGGGAGAACTGAAGAGCTGCTGTAATAGATTTACATTATGCCAGACCCAGAAAAGAACAATTAAAACAGCCTCTGTTCTAAAGATTTCCCAGGTCAAAGTAATTTTCCCAATCCTTACTTTGGGTTTAATTTTTGCCATTAATGAAACTCATTTATTATATCCTTTACAGATACTGAAATTTTTGTGTCTTCCACCATAGTTTCCCTTTTCTCTAGAAATGTACCTTTTATGAATTGATCATACGAGGTCCCTGTGTCCCCTTTCTTCAAAACTGTCAGAAATATATAAAATTAGGGTCTCTAAACCATTTATCTTAGCTCAGTAACTGGTAACAGCAATCCAAGCATGTTCTTCATGAAGGGTGGAAACCCTTAACCTCATCCCTTTAAAATCTGTTAATGGTTCCAATATTTCCCCAGACACCATCATTACTTCTGTGTTGGTCAGAGAATTCCAATCACAGTTGCATTTTCCCCCTGGCATGGTACTCTCAAGAAGGGATGAGCAAGATGGAGAGGGAGGTTTTGCCAGGAGATGTGGTGCTGGGACAAGGGAGAATGGTTTAAACTGACAGAGGGTGGGTTTGGATTGGGTATTAGGAAGGAATTGTTCCCTGTGAAGGTGGGCAGGCCCTGGCACAGGGTGCCCAGAGCAGCTGTGGCTGCCCCTGGATCCCTGGGAATGGCCAAGGCCAGGCTGGATTGGGTTTGGAATTACCTGGGAGAGTGGAAAGCGTCCCTGACCACGGCAGAGGGATGGAACTGAGTGATCTTCAAGGTCCTTTTCAACCCAAACCATTCTGTGATTCTGTGATTCATTCTGTAATTCTGTGAACTTCTGGAACAGCACAGAACTCTTTTAGACCTTCAGTCCAGCAACAACTAATTTGCTGTAAAATGAGAGCCAAGAGACCAGGTGCAAGATTTTCTCATTGTTCTGAAAGACATTATTTGGGAAGGTATGTGAAACCAACAATTAGTTTGTAATTGCCAGCAGAGCAGAATACCAGAACTGTCTGTCTCATAATAGGGAATTTCCAGCCTTACTTTCTTAGGATTCTCAGAATTCAATAGGTACAACAATCATGATGCACAAAAGAAAAGGAAGCCATCTCCCACACAGCACATGGGGTCACATCTCCTCTATTTCAAGTGGTTCTGTTCCCTCGGTGGTTCTGAGGGACTCCTCAAGGGCCCTTGATGACTCAGTCTCTAAGAGTGGCTGAAAAATTCCTGCCAATTGAAAGAAGCATGCATGGGTGCTGAGATAGCTCAGGGCAGCATACAGAAGGGACCCTGCCGAAGTGAAGGGCTGTCTTCTCAGTCCTTGTTTATTAGTTACTTGCATTTCTAGGCTGTTACCCACCTGCATGACTAATTAATCCACGAGGAAGGGAGAAGAAAACTCCCCAGAGCAGCCAGGGGTTGAGGCTTTTAAGAAACACTTGTGTATGAGCCAGCTCTCCGAGTGGTATCCTGAATTAGAAAGCTGTGTGGATGAGTTTCCCTCTCGAGCACTGAGTCACTGAGGAAGGTGAGCTGCTGGGACTGGAGCAGTGAAGCAGACACTTCACATCTCCCAGGTACACAAAGCAGAACAGGGATTAGATGTATGGAATGGGACTGATGTCATCACCCAAAATCTGACAGCCCCAGTGGCGTCAAACCCTGGCAGTCACGGGTGTGTCTGCAGCCCCTTGGCTTTTCTGGAAGCATCAGCAATGAAAGACAAACCTCTGCACTCTAAAAGAGCCTCCATCAAAGGCCCAAACACAGATGATGACTAACTTCCTCCTGTGAAGAGAATCTTAAAAAGGAACCAGAAAAAGAGAGAGAAAAAGCAGCCAAAGGGCTTGCAGTACTGAGCTGTGTGGGTTTATCTGACCTTTATAAAAGCGAAGATCAATGGGTCTGACAGAACTTCACAAAAATGAAGGTGAAATATTCCTCAGATCTCAAGAACAGTAGAATGGAAAAACAGTGCAAACTTGTCCTAGTGTAGTCAGCAACACCTGCTACCTGTGGGAAGCCTCATCCAAAGCTCAGGGTCCCTTTTGTGGCTCTGCCACGTTCCATCTGGGAGTGCTGCTGGCTGCTGATGTGCTCAGCATCACACTGAAATATGCTCCTTGTCACAAGCCTTCTGTTGCTCTGGTTTGGTTTTCTGAGGAATCCTGACACACAAGCCCTGCAGACCCTGCCTGGGAGCACGCTGTGATGCAGAAGGCATCACGCAGCCCCTGACAGAGACAGTCTCAGACAGATGTCCCCAATTGTTACAGTGATCACTCAGAGGATTTCTGAATGCTGAACTCGGGATGGCACCCATGAAAAGTCATGGCATATGCTGGAGTGCCAGCTCTGTTTACTGTGACCCAGAGACAGATGAGGCAGGGACATGACTTGGTTGGAGCTGCAGGGAGCTCAGCAGCCTGTCAGGAGTTACACTGGTACATTTTCTAATAAAAATGTTATCACCTAATTGACCTCTAACCTTCCTAAAAAAGCAGGATGAACACTCTCATCATACCAAATGCCTCAAGGATGTCTTTTCCCCACAGAGTGCATTAAGGGTGGGTCTACTTGGTTCCCTCAAGCACTGCAGTCAGGCACAGGAGCAAAAAAACATGTTAAAAAAAGCTTTTGCAGAAGCTTGATGTCTTCAGTGTGCTTTTCTTGGACATGGCCAGGGTCTATACAGGTGTATGCCAGATGGGCATGGTTACACTGCTGGTGTTGACAAGCACAATATTTCCAAGAGTTTTCTTGTTTTTCTTGGACAACCTTCTAGAGGATGCCTAAGATTTCTGCCATGTACTTCATTAAATTGTGGAAAATTTTAAACTTCCCCATAGAAGCCAGGAGAAGATGAGAATCTTGCAGCTGGGACTGGATGTTGTTCTGCTGGAGTTTGAGGTTTTTCTCCATTCTGTCAGATAGCTGGGGTTGGACAAACAGAGCTGTGTGAGAAGATTTAATGCACCCTTTGGAAGGGAAGAGCAGTTCTCTGGAGGGCACAGCTGGCTTTGGGGGCTGCCAGGGAGCAGTGGGGCCGAGAGGAGAGGGCAGCTCAGCCAGGAGCAGGAGCACAAGAAACTGCAGAGGCAATACCCAGGAAACAGGACAACCTGCTGCTGCTGTTCTTGCTGCAGCCTCTGTGCCCTTCTCTGGAAGCTGGGCTGCAGGGAGAGAAAATTCTGGCAAAAGGAAAGCCCAAATGTGCATTCACAAGCAGGAGAGCAATAATTCTTTCTGTGATGTGCTGGGACCACCACGCTGAGGTCAATTCTCCACAGTTCAAAAGCCCTTCTGTCCCAGTCCTGCTGGTTTATTTCCAGGCATCTCCAGACACAGAAATGAAGTGCAAGGTATTAAATTCGACATTCCTTATCCTCCTTGGTCTAGGTTTGGTGGCAGATTTCAGGAGTAACATCCAGTCCAGCCTTTTGGAGCTGGTTTTATTTCCTAGACTAGCACTTGTTTGGGAGTTCTCTGTACATCATATTCTGTAAAAAAAAAAAAAATAAAAACCTAAAAAAACCCAAAAATAGATGTAGAGGCAAACAATTTGAATAAAAAGTAAAACCCCAGAGCTCTGGACCAGCATTAGGATTGATTTGCTGTAGAGTTTCCTCTATAGCTGCCACAGGAAGGAAGGTGCTGTGTGTGCCTGGGTACCAATACAGGCAGGGTTGTTCCTTGCAGCAGGAATCGAGCCTGTTCTTGCAATGACCCTTCTGTCTCTCCCCATACCTGCCAGAAGCCACCCAGATCTTTAATACACAATTTTTTACTCTCCAAACTGGCATTGTCTCAGGTGGAAGACAAGCATCATTTGCCTGTGCTTATCCCTCAGCTAAAGAGAATTGAGGCTTTGCAGACAGAAGGGAGGATCCTTAACCAGCAAACTGAAGTTGTTTTAAAAGTTCTCTTCAGAATCCAGCAAATTTCCTCGCAAAATTTCATCCTTGTCTCTCAGCAGGGCACTGAGAATGTTCACAGATGAGCAGCACTGTTCTACTTAAACCACAGAGAAAAAAGCTTCTACTTACACATTTAATCTTCAGTTCCCAGGATATCAGAGGTGCCTGGAATAGAATGGAGTTCTCATGGAGGTTTTGTGTACACATTTTAAAAGACATACCAGGAATCTCTGTAAATGTAGATAACTGTGTTTAAAATTCAGTGTATTAGGTATCACTGTTCATAAAGAAGTATTCACCAAGTGTGTCCATATTGAGCCTTTCTTTCAGTGTCCCAGAGAATATTTCTTCCACTTTCTGATTAGTACCTCTGGATGCATTCTAGGTTCCTTGGTCTCTTTTGCATAATTTGGCAATTACTCAATTACTAAAGACTTTAAAAGTAGACACTCAACAGTTTTCCAACCCCTTCTCTTAAACATTTCTTCCAACCTAAGGAGCTGCTGACAGTTGCTGAATCCCTGTGTTTCTTAGAAATTTATTGTAGCAATTCTGAGTTTTGAGATCTCCTTCTGCACTTTTAAAAGACCTAAAACGTTCAAATACATTTATTAAAATGGAATACTGACAACTCAGTGATTCACTTTAAAGTGCAGATTTCCCAAAAACAAATCTTAAGCTGCCAAATCCAGCCCTGCCATAGCCAGCCTCTGACGTTTTCACAAGAATATGACTGCCAAGAGATGTAAATTGAGCCATTTTATTCTGCCTTTGTCTTCTAGAGTTCAGATTCTGATTCCTCACTACATTTATTTGTAGGGCTCTCCTCTGAATAAAAAAAAAAAGAAAAAGAAAAGAAAGGAAAAAACAAAGATGACCAACTCCCTCTTTTTAGATGATTCCTTTGTGTTTACTTGTTCCTGGCTGAGCTGTCACATCAAGGATATTCATAACCTACAAGCAATTATTGCAGCATCTCGTTAGCAAATCACTAATGACTCAGTGTACATCTCGAGTTTGCTCGTTGTGAGGTCATGAACAATGCTGTTTACCGGGGGTGAGAGGATGCATTTAAGCTGCATGCTGACATCCACAGCAGAGCAGTTGTTGAAGCAGATAATCAACGCTGACATCAGACCTGTGTGCCGCTCTTCTTGGCACATCACCCTGCACAACGTTCCTCAGTGGATTATGGTAGAAGTTTCTGAAGAAAACCCTCGAGTGTAGGGCTGGATTCCTCTCCCTCCTGTTTGATGCCTGTGCAGGGATTCCTACAGGAGAAATCGGTGCAATTTATGCACTTCCAGGCTGAACCTTAGGTCAGTTCTTTGGAAGGCTGTGCAATGTCACACGAGTAGGGGCCGTGGTTCACTTTGGTGTGTGGGTGGTGACATTTATTTAACCACAGGCTCCTCCTGGTCCCCGGGTTAGCTCAGTATTTTATCACACATTTTGTCCTCAGGTGCTTCTGTCCTTTACAGTTGCCTGGTACAGCTTCAGCTGCAGCTTCCTCACAGGTTTCTCTTGTGGTGTTGGACTCTCAGCCCTTCCTTTGTCAGAAAACCCACACAGGCAGCAGCACCTGAGGGCTTTGCTTCCCCCTGCCTGCACTCCTTCTCTGCATCCAAACCTTTCCCTTGGCAAACATTCCAACCCACACAGCCTCCACAGAGGGGATTTTCCCAGAGGTGTGGCAGAAATATCACTGCTGCAGCAGCAGTTTCACCTGCAGAGCTGCTGTGTCCGTGTGCTCCCTTCCCTGCTGCATTATTGCCCCAGCAATGATTAAATAACCAGTTTATTGCACGAACTCACAGCCCTGTCACTGGAACAGCACAACCCACCAGAGACCCAGCCAGGGCCTTTGCCTCACTGCAGCAGCTTGGAAGAGCTCAGAGGGAGTTTGACAATTCTTTCATGCCTGCAGGCAGGGCAGACACCTCCAGGGCTCACACACACAGGTACCTGTGCTCCAAGCCATCCCCTTGGAATCCCTGCCTCAAAGAAAACTCCAATACTGCCAATCCTTTTGTAGTTTCTACCTACTCTCCAAGAGGAGAGCATTCCCCCTCCCTCTCTTCTCTTTAAGATCCGTGCTCCATGAAAGGTTTTCCTTTCTGTTGAGAAAAGAGATTTTTCTAACACGATTTTCACTGAAGTTGACTGGTTACAATTACCCAGACTCCCACAAGTCATTTGGAAAGCTAAACAGTGTATTGATAAAATATTCACATTGAACTTGAATACTGCCTACCTGTAAAACTTTAAGGTATCTGCAAATAACGTGCTTGCATTGTGCTATTATCAAAATAAGCAGGTGTCTTGGTTTAGTTTGATTTCTCCAATTGGTTTTTCAGGCTGTCAACAATTAAACTAGCCTTTAATTGGTCTTATTGATTCACAGAGGAAGTTTTCATGGAGAAAGACTCCTGGGTGTGCCCTCAATGGTGCCTTCAATGCATAACCAGCACACTAGGCTGTCAATATTTTTATCTTTACAGCATATTAATTTTATCCCTTGTAAGCCTCATGAAAAAAATGAAAATCTGGTATTTTCCTTGTTGTCTTAGACAGAGTATCTGAACTTCCCAAGATTTTGCACCCTAAAGTAGCTTGTACAATATACAGCTATGACTTAGTGCCTTCTCCACAAGCTCTTTCAAAAAGCACCCAACGTTTTCAGAGCACAGAAGTGACATGGAAAGCTGAGCCCTGCTTTCAGAAATGTCTGGGGCATTCAGAGGCTGCTGGAGGACAGCAGCTCTCATTCACCTCAACAGCTCAGGCACATCTGCAGTGCTGCTGTGCTCAACACCTCGTGCCAGACAGGAGTTTTATCTGTGTCAAATTGTAATTGCTCTTGGCTTTGTGGACGTCATTGTAATTCTTACATTCATTCTGCATTTTAACCTCCATGGTGAATGGAGAGAAGCAGTTTCTGCTGGGAGCTGGTTGTGGTTTGACAATACCTGTCAGTTCTGATGCCTGGCTGTGCATTCCACGTGCCTGGAAGAGCAGAACCAGATGAGAATCACTCCAGCCAACATTTAAGTCTCCTTCCCTGGATCTACAAGCAATTAAAGTCCTGTTGTTGATTTGAATAACTTTCTGCTGAGAAATTGGGTAAGGCTGGGTCAGGGAGTGGCAAGACATTGGCAGAGGTGAGACAAAGCTTATTTTCAAGAAATGATTGCTTTTGAGAGCACCAGCCCAGACCACCAGCAGAGCCCACATGACAAGGACAGGATGCTGGACCAAGCCTCTGGGATGAGGTCAGGCAGGGGCAGAGCATGCAGGTCCATTTCTTGTTTTCCAAAGGGCTGTTGGGATCTCTAAAGCTTTCCAGGCTACAGACAAAAAATTCATTTTGCTAATCCTACTGTCTCGCTCTCCAGTCCCACCATTCCTGAGGATTTTTCTGGTCAACTCCCATAGTAAAGGTGTTTTTCTATGGAGAAAGGATAGGAAAGGCATCACACTTACTCCAGAACTGCAGTTCTCCACACTCTGCATTCCACAGCCCAAGAGAAGGAGCAGACACTGGGTCAGCACCCAGAATGACCATTGGGTCAGCTCCTCCTGCCACTGCTGCATGCTCTGGGGGAGGAGAGGAGCAGAGGGAAGCATGGCACAGCTTCATCCTCAGCAGACTGCTGAGGTGTTCAAACCTTCTGTAAACAGGGCTCAGACAGAACAGTTCCCAAAGAATACCTGGGACAGAGCAGAATTCCTCTTTGCTCTTACATGGCCCAGAAGACTGAACTCAAAGCCTGTGATTTCTCAAAGCCTTATCAGTGTCTCTGTGACTTGGCCTGTCTAGTTTGACCTAAATTCTGTTCCTTGTCCCTATTTTTTTTTTTTCTTGGCCTGACTGGATATTTTTTTTTGTTGTTTTGTTTCTGTTTTTTAATCTTGATGACTTCATGATCATTCTATTATCAAGGTCATTGCTGAGTGAAGTTTTTCCAGGCACTACTGCACAGGGGTGTAAATAAATTCTCAGTGCACTTGTCACCTCTGCTGCTGGCACAGCCTGACACCAGAAAGCCAAGTGACACCAGATCCCTCAAAGCCATTCTGCTTTACAGCTCTTTGTGAGGACACCTGGCAGTTTTGCATTATCACTGCTCCTGCCTCACACTTGGATCTAGAATCTTAGGGTGAATATTTACACCCATTCAGAAAAAGCACAAGCATGGGCTTTTTTGGTTTTTTTTACCCAGAAGTGCACAGCCTCATCTCTCCCTGTGACACTGCCTTCTGTTTATTACTTGTTCTGCATTCACATTTCACCATCTGCCCACTGCTAACCTGTGCCTAAGCTGTGCATCACCATCACCACTCTCTCAGCTGAAAAATAGAAAAGATTTCCTTGAATTCATTTAATTAGGAGCTGCACCATTCAGGGAGCTGTACCAAAACCAGCCTGATTTAAGAGCTGGCAGCTTAAGCAGCCCCTGAGCAGTGCTTGACAACTGCTGCTGATGCAAGGTGTCTCTGCTGATCCAGGGCCATCCAGGTTTGGAGTGAGCCAGGTGTCTCCACCTCACATGCATCAGAGTGGCAGCACCTGTTTGGGGAATAAATCTGAAACACAGTTTTATGGGAAAAGCCAGTTAAGAGATACAGCAAAAATCTACTGTCAAATCTCTGTCTGGAAAAAACAAACAAACAAAACACCCCACATCCAGTTTCATTACCATATTTGCATTAAATGCCAGGCAAGGGTAGGAAAGTAAATACCTTCACTCTGTACACTTTGCACTCCCTTTTCCTGTTGATATACTGAATTATGGGATAGATGGAATACATTGTCTCTACTCCACTGCTCTAAACACGACTCAGTGAGCTGGTGGCTGTTTCCAGGACAGCCCCTGCAGCGTGCTCTAAGATGCAGGAGAGTCAGGACCAGCTTTTGCTCCTCATTTTCAGATGGTGCTTGCTCAATACGATCCTTTGCCACGATGAAAAACAAAAACAACCCAAGGGAGATGCTGGGTGGTGGCACAAAGAGCACAGGATGAAATTCCACTTCCACTCTGCTGATTCCTCCATCATTAAGTCAGTCAGGGCTACACTTCATAAAGTACATCAGGAAAAAGTCAAGCACTGTAATCTCATTTTTCCTTCTGCACACCTCCCAGTGCCCATCACTGTTTTCCAAGGGCAGGAGCAGGGTGGAGTGGGGTTACCAATATGGGAAAGAATGGAAATACTCATTTTCATATCAGCAGAGGCTCAAGGCTGGGGCAGAAACCCTCTGCTACTGCCATGCCTCTAAGCAGGGCTGGGAGAATCCAGCAATAGAAGATCCAGCACACTGTAAGAGTTCACTCAGGAACAAGATGAGATTCCAAAAGCTGCAGCACAACCCTGGAGGGCCACAAGCCACTCTAAATGAATTAGATAATTTTGAAAGGTCTAAAATAAAAAAGTCCCAAACTGTAATGACATATTTACAGGTAAGACATATCCTAAAAAATCTGAAAGCAGAAAGACACATAAATTTTGGGATGGGGAAATTATCCTTGTAGAAGTGGAAATAATTGCCCCCCTATGCCCAATGGGCAATAAAACACATTATGGAGCGAGGCACCAAGAGGCCACAGTGACTTGGTTGATCAGGGGAGTGAAAGAGAGGAATGAAAAGGTCACTGGGTATGAATAGAAACATCTGAGCACTCTGAGGGTTTCATAATTTGTTACCCAAACAGTGATGCTGGAAGAATGGACATTGGAGAAAACAGGGGCAGAGAAACAGAGAGCAGTGGGAGAAAGAAAATATAGTGACTGAGTAATTCTCCTTACAAACAGAAGTCTGGAGGCAGGGGAAGGGGGTGTTGTACAGCTCTAAACCCACATGAAAATAGACAGCAATGCTGTGCTCCTTTAGCTGGGCCAGCAGCAAACACATGTGAGGAGCCCAGCCCATGTGAGGGGGCCATGCACGTGTGCTGGGCTCAGGGAGATGTCATGGGCAGCACAGAGAACCCATCTGATGTGGCATTTGCTCGGGTAACTGTGCCATCTTCTGTGAACAGCAAACCAAGGAACCGTGCAAAACCCACACTTCACTGCTCTCTTCTTCCCTGAGGCTGAATCAGCTTCCTTTTTTTTTTTAATGCAGTGTTTAGCTCTTTGAGCCATTCATATTTCTCCCTCTCTTGTTTTCAGCTCCCATTTATGAATTTGTACCACAGATGAATGGTGGCTGTAACTCATTCATACATTCTGCATTGATGGGGATGCACAAAAGACAGGCACAGTTATGGATACACAGACCCAGCAGCACGACAAGAGACCAAGGTGGCCTCAGGTCCCTGAAGGAATGCAGAGAGAGCCTTTCAGAAAAGCTTCCAGGCTGGGGCTGCCACCCTCTGATTCACCAAGGGAAGCATCACAGGCAGAAGCCACAGCTCAGGCCAGCTGTGCAGTCCCAGGCTCTGGTTTTGGGCAGGATCCTGATGTTCCCTCAGGGGCACCTTTTGTCCCATGTGCTCTCTCCACCTGGGGGGAAATAGAAAAGCCATACAATTTTTAGAAAGCTGTGTGAAAGCAAATTTTAGGATGGAGAAATGTAAGAATGTTGAAGATGTAAGGATAAGAAACAATAGGGCTGTGAGCTGTGTAAAGATGGATTTCAGGGAAATATGTTAAATAAAATAGTAGAAATATATAACTTAATAATGAAGCTTTATCCATTGTTCAAAGCAAGCTGTACCTGTAGCTTTATTAATTGGCCTGAGCAAACTTTTAATATTCTGCTCTTGGCTAGCAAGTTGTTAAAAGACTTTGTCACAGAGAGAACTTGGTGTGCTGTGCCAGCAGCTGAAGCTGCTCCATCTCCCTTGCTGGGTTCTGTAAAATGAGGCTGATGGTTGTGATGGAATAAAGCTTTGAGACAGCTGCTCCAGCATTCCCATCCACTGTTTGTGCACATAGATATATGTAAATATAAGAGAAGAGAAAAAATATCCCAGGAACATCCAATATCCACCTCTCACTGTGGGATCCTCTGTGCCAGGCAGGTTTCCAGCTCTCCTTCCAGGAGCAGATGGGTTAGAGATTTATGAGGAGTTGTGCTGGTCTTTTCCCTATGAACATTCTGTAATTCAACAAGTTTAAGATGAAAATTAAGCTTAAAAAAAAAATCTTCATTGTTGACTGGACAAATTTAAGATTTTATAACAGCATGGTGCTACCTTTCAATTGCTTTTCACATCGTAGCAGATTCTTGCTCATGGTTTTAAGTGCACAGTCACAAAACACAGAGTGTGGCAGATAACACGACACTTGGATTTATGAAGTTTTCCTGATTGGAATGACAGTTTGTTTCTTATTTAAATATATACATACAGAGGCCTCTGGAGCTTTTAAAGGATATTATCTATGACCACACACATACAGAGATGTTTGAATTCAATGTTTTTAAATGTTTGCTTACCAGGTGGTCTTATTTTCTCTCTCTCAAGAAACAAGGCACATGTACATACAAAATTATCTCACATAAATTATAGTGAAGTTGCTTGTTTTGGGTTTTTTTATGTAAGGAATTAGCTCACATGCTCACTCCTTATGTAAAAAAAAAAAAAAAAAGGTGTGCACATGTCAAAGATTTCCAAGATGAGTATCCTACAGGAAAACATTGCATCTGGGAAGCAGCAGGACTCAGGACAGACCAGACATCTGTTTGCTTTGCTTTTTTTTTTTCCCAGTGCAGCAGTTATGCACTTGGCTAAATTGCTTTGACTCTCAAAAGAAGAGCTCTGCATCTGTACAGTAATTTACTGGATTTTAACTTCTTGTCAGGGAAAGGCTGGATGGAATGGTGTTCATAAAAACAGGGATCCTCTGCTGGATGGGGCTTGGAGCTTGGAGGAAAGTGTCCCTGCCCTTGGCAGGGCTGGAACTGGATGGTGTCTAAGGTCCCTTCAAGCCCAAACCATTCCATGATTCTAAATCCTGCACACAAAGCACGGCTACAGGATGTTCCAACAGGATGTGTCTGGGCAATTTCCCCCAGAGATAACTGGGTGGAAAGCACTGATTCTGATTTTTTACTGTGCAGCAGTAAAAGCACTGCTCAGTGATCCCAGGGAGCAGCTCTGAGCAAAGCTGGGTGTAAAACCTCCCAGAGAGGCACATCACCACACAGCCTGAATGCTGCCAGACTGGGGAGTGCTTCACACCCAGCAAAACGTGAGGAAATTCCACTTGCAGTGAAGCAACTGCACAGACTCTGCTTCTTTCAGACCCTGTGTGACCCAACAACATCCCAAGTGTTGCCCCTGCACTGCAGCAATTCCAAGCCCTGATGGTGATGGCACCAGGACACACATTCTGTGAAATCCCAGCTGAAATCAAGTGGATCAGAGCTGGACAAAGTCAGATCTCTCTGTTCTCATCTGCAAGGGCACAGCCATTATTTACAGAGGGCAGATGAAACTGAGTTTGGAAACATGAATCATTTGTGTGCCAATAGGAGTTCAGAATTCTGCAGCAGCACTGATGAAATAAAAAGCAATTTGGCTTTGCACAGGACAGACCCTCAAGCACAGATAGGCCTCTGCAGTAACAAAAACTTCCTGTCTCTAGAACTTGATTTTGTTTGCTCTCTTTCCTAGCTACTGACTGGATGCCTTGACAACACAACAAACCTTTATTTCATTTTGAAGGTTTAGCATTTCATATAACAATAACCAGATCACTCCCCCTGATACACAGAAAAGCAAAATTGCTCAGAAGAAAAATCCCATTTCTGTTGTTTGGCACCAATTATTCACCATGTGAATTGCTCTGGAAAGCCTTAAAGCTCAAAACCCAGAATACTCATCAGTATCTCTGAAATTATTCCACAGGTATCAATTAGTTGTTTTGAAATACAAGTTGAACTAGTGATTTCCTCCCCCTCTGAAGCCCAGAAACCTGACATTCATGAAGAGTAACCTACACTTAAAATGGCAGGAAATGCAGGAAAACAAAGCATCCAAGATGAAACAAGGGCATGGAGATCAGTGGGGACAGGAGAGGAACAACCTGCAGAATTAACTTGGATTGAAAACCCCGAGATTCTCATTAGGTGGAGAGTAACAGCTACTGCAGCTGTTTTAACCATGGAACCCAGCAGGAAATACAACATCTGTGCACACAGACAAGAGAAGGTTATGTACTATCCATGCTATGGCTCTGAAAAAAACCCACCTCCTTTCTGCTGTCTTTAAAGGAAAATTGTTTAAAACCCCAACACCTAAGGCTCCACTTCAGTGGATTTTTGCCAGCAGATCCTAGATTCTTTGGGGAATTCTCCAGAAGCAATTGAGATGCAGGGAAATGCATGAACACAAAAGTTCCATCTGGGCAAAGTTTATTGAAGGAGTGGGATCCCAAGCTGCCCACACACTATTGCTGTACCCATCAATATTCTGTTTGCAACATGTAGCATCAAATGATTCACAGATGTTTGAATAATTGGCTTACAAGCCTATATAACAAACTCTGCTTCTATAAACTTGTAGGATATGCTAGATAATCACTTTGAACTGTTTTGTAAATGAAAGCTTAACAGCAAACCTGATCTTTAATTTTTACATACTAATAATAAAACTACTAAAACTATGATCATTTTAGAGACCATGATTCCAAATAAAGTCCAAGACTGAACTCCAGGGTTTGGGTTTCTATTTCCCAAGTGCTGAAAACAAATTTTTTGCCCCATGTTGTCTGAAACAAGCAGATTTTTCCCTGCCTTCAAACAAGGCAGTCTGAGGGCTCAGAGAGGAAGAGATGGATTAAATGTTGACTGAAACACTTAAAGGCCTTCAGGAAGAAACAAATGCCAGGTGCTGACCTAAGATTCCAAAAACCTATAACAAGCATACAGTAAAACTGAAATATTTCAAAGTCTCCTACCCTTTGAGAGATGTTGCAATCATGTTGTTCCATTTTTCTGTTTTCAACACTCACATACTTGTCCTTTGGACATTCCTCATATTAAGCTCATGCTTCTATCTGTTGTTTGCAGCAAGTCTCTAAGGCAACCACAGGGTTGGGCAAATAGTTTCACTTTGTGCAAGATAATAGGTAATTCAAAACATCTATTTTTTCAAAGCAAACTGAAGTCATCTACACATCAAACACCGCAGCTGATGAAGAGTCCAAGAAAAACCAATCAACGTGGCCAGTTAGACAATAACAACTCAATCCCAAAGTGCTGGAGCTGCCATCAGCTCCCAGGGTCAGGGCTGAAATTCAGGGGCGTGTAAAGCACAGCCTGCTGCAAACATCCACCCACTGCAGCCCAGGGTGAGGAAAAGACTGGATAAAGCCTGGGCTTTATTGCCAGAGAATGCACAGGTCACAGAGCTTCACCCCAGGTGAAAGCCACCTCTGCTGGCACCCACAGGCACAGCAGTGCCTCTACCCAGGCTCCGAGGGGGTCTGGGCAGAGGAGAGAGCTGTCAAATAAAGCAGCTGATAATGAACAACCCACCCCACTGCTCTAAGGCTTCCCCCTCACTACCAGCCAAAAATCAAGGGCTTTATCCTGCTGAGGCAGGGGCACTTGTCAGGTTCCCACACACACAAAGAGCCAAGCCCTGAGTTTGGCACAGGGAGGTTGGCTCCCAGCACGGAAAAGGGACCTGTGTGCTGTCCTTTGGGATGCAGACACACAGAGGAAACGACACTGGCCAAACTCCACCGTCTGCACACTTATTTTCCATGAGGAGAGCAGCCCTACTTCAGAATTTCCAGTTATTCTGCAATTGCCAAAAGATCAGGATTAGACCAAGGGTCACCGGGCCCTAACAAATGAACCCTTAAAGGGTTTCTGTATTTGGGGCCCTGCAGAGAGACCTGAAACCCCAGCACAGAGCTCAGGAGGCTGAAAGCAGGAATGTGCTGCCAGGGCTGCGTCCAGCACCCATCTCCTGGTGCAGCCCCTGGGCAGGGTGCTGATGGCACCGCCCAGCCCAGAGCACCTGAAAGACATTCCAGGGCTGGAACCCACCCCCAGGGTTTAGATTTACAGCCCCAACAAAGCTTTCTACTCAGCACCTGCACTGCTGCCCAAATTTCAGTGAACACACTGCGTTCTGCTGTGGCTTGTGCACTGTGGCCATAATGTCTCAGCCAATATTGCTGCCCTGAGCTCCTCTGCACAAGTGAAGAAAAGGGAAACTTTATTAAAAAAAAAAGTCTAAATTGATTGGCATGTTCAGCTTGGACAAAGGGGATGTTTGCTGTGCCCCACACCCTGCAGGGCAGTTGTTTCCCACGATCCACACTCGCAGCAGTGCCTGGAGTAAAACCCCACAGCACGCTGCCCCTCTGCAGCACAGCAGCCCAGAGCAGTGCCCTGCAAAGCCTTGCACATGGCCCTGGACAGCTCAGGGCTCGATCCTGCAGCACCTCAGCCCCTCTGGAGCTGGCTCAGGTCCCAGACTAAGGAGGATCATGCCTGTGACGTTTTCTTCCATTTCAGCGTTTCCCTGCCCTCTGTGTACTCAGGTGCTACCAGTTTCTAACTCAGCTGGTGACCGTGCCTGGAGCTAAGACAGGGATCCCAGAAATATCTGACAAACGGGATAACAGCAGCTTTGGGGGCCAGTTGCAACAGTGTAAGTAAATCCTGTGCACCCCATAACAGATACTATTGTCTCTGAGCTCCAGTAGTCTGAAATCAAAATACAGGGTGCCCCAAGTGTTTGCAGAGTAAAGAAAAGTCACTCAGCCAACCAGCAACAGTGCTGAGGGACCAGCCAGCACAAATTTCACCACCAATGTTTGTCCCTCACACAGGGGAAGCCCAGAATCTGGGGAAAACTCTTGTCCATCATGTGCTGAACACATGTCCTGTTACACATGTCCTTCTGCCTCCTCCTCCCACAAAAGAGACACCAAGGGTGCAACCTGACTTCTTTTATTAAACTTCACTGTGCCTGGAAGTGCAAGAGCAGGGGCAGGCTCTGGGTTTTGGCAGAAATTTCTCAAACCATTTGCCACAAGGTCAGCTGCTCCTGCTGCAGTGGAGCAGGAGGGGCACAGACCCCACAGATCCCCCAGAGTCAGGGGAGCCCTGCACAGCT
The DNA here is from genome assembly GCA_013397075.1 of Rhabdornis inornatus. Lineage (NCBI taxonomy): Eukaryota > Metazoa > Chordata > Aves > Passeriformes > Rhabdornithidae > Rhabdornis > Rhabdornis inornatus. Next base: position 124,219 of record VWZS01000729.1, on the reverse strand, counting down.
CAGGGCAGATGGAGGATGCAATCTTGGGGATGGATTGTCTGATCCAGCAGCACAGACTGCTCAGCCCCACAGGGATGCTCAGCGTGTCATTCTGCACATCTGCTGTCCCTGGTGTACCCTCCACCAGGAGCACCACCCGAGTCTGATGGAGAGGGTTTCACAAAACACCAAGAATACCGAGTTCCCAAAATACCTGGGCAGTGTCCAGGGGCAGCAGGCATGGTTTCAGAGGCTGCATGTCAGAACCTCTGGACTCCAGCTGTGCTACACAAAACACCACAGAAGTGCTCCAGAGCCCCAGCAGGGCACAACCTTCCCAGCTGGTGCCCCACAATGTTCTGGAACACATCATGGCACAAAAGCCAGTTTTGGACACCAGCAGTGTTTAGGTGTCACTTTCAGTGGCATGATTTGGTGCCACAAGGAGCACCAGGTTGTGCTTGTACCATTGTATTAATGAGACAGTTTGGAACAGAATAACCAAACTAAGTCCAGGCTTTACTACTATTTACAAATCCTGGAGTTAAGAGGAGAGGGATTAGAAAGAAAAGACCAGACTGTGGCAGCCACAGCTGACAGCACTACTTTAGATAATAGCTCTAATGGGAATAAACCATCATTAGCTGATTTTCCTCTGGTTCCCAGTGTGCAATTCCCTCACACCACAGAACAAACATTACCTTATTGCAGTTCCTGGGGACTTTAATAATCCATGGGCTGAGCAGGGTGGTTCCTTTTGCTCAGGTCTGGACAAATTCTTCCTCACTCTTGGGGAGCCAAGGTCTGAGTGTGCATTTTCCCCCCCACACTGGTTTTGTTCCAGGAAGAAAAGGTAATTACTTTCATCTCTGGTGGATGAACAGAGAAGGAGCTGTAACAGGTGAGAGAATTGTCTTCTTATACAGCACCTGAGACACAGGCAGGTGAGAGCACAAATCCTCCTTATTTAGTTCCACACTGCAATATCCTGCCAACCAGCTGCTCTTGCAGCTGCACATGGACACTTCGTTATAGCAATTTTGCTCTCTGGTAAGTTGGAGCTGTGTCATTGTAAAATAAATGCATTTCCTGGAAGCTCAGAATTAGAAAACATTCCTGAGGATATGTGACATGAAATCAGCCCTGTACCTGTATCCCCAGTCAGATATACACATGTATAAATTTCAATATATATATCCATGCATGTATAGAACCTCCTCCTGCGGAATCTCCCCCTCGAATGAAGCAAACCAGCCAGTTTTGAGGAAAACGATGTTAAAAAAGCAGAGAGAAAGGAACCAGACTCCTCCAGAGCATGGAAAAACAGAGTAGCCAGGTACAAACACTGTATCTTCTTCCCTCGAGGAGGAAAGGTCCCATTTCCAGATCAGCTCTGGGGTGGCCTCTCATCCATCCCCCACTGAACTCTCTGCCCTGGGAAAGGGACAGCACACCGGGAGCAGGGAGAAGAGGAAGAAAGGGTGAGCAGCCATTCCTCCCCTGGGAAATGAGAGGTTAAAAACTTCACTGCATGCATCCTCCTGGGAACCAACACTGGCAGCACAGGGGCAGGGCTGCGAGCTCTGCCCCCAGGCCACCCAGCAGGGGAAGCATCTCACCCATCACACCAGTGAGCCTTCTAGAAGGTTCCTTCTGCTCCCCAATCCTGTCTTTGTTCCTTTGCAACCTTTCCCCAGAACTCTGGATGTTATCAGGGGACTATTTCTGGTGCCATGGAATTCTAGACATCGTGGGTTTCAGCCCTGGTCACAGAAGGAGCAAAGTCTCCTACAGGATCTGCACCAGCTTTCTGCAGACACCCCACAGATCAGAAAATGGCAATATTTAGGTAGGTGCTTGTTGTGTACAGATGATTTCTGTAGCCACAGTTGGAGCCATTATTCATCTTAGCTTTTTTATAAATATTTACCTTTTCTCCAGACACTGCAGCAGCACAAACAGGAACATGTGACCCTGTTCCTGGAGCTGGGAATGAATGCACAAACTTCTCACTGTCCTGGGAGGTGCTGCACAATGAATGTAGTGGTTGGTTTGGTATCTCACTCTCTGTACCCCTGTTTCTCTGGAGTACTTGGAATAAAAAAAAAAAATAATAAAAAAAAATTGTAAGAAGTTTGGGGAAGAAACAAAGAGCAGCAGAGGAGACACTCTCTAGCTTGCTGTCAAGAGAGCTGGGGTCGAAAATAAAGGTCACAAATCCTGAAGAGAAGCACAGGGAGACAGATGCACTCCAAAGGAGGTCAATATTCAGAAGACCACAGTACAACACTGCTGCAGTTGGGGCTTCTGCACACCTACACCAATTTCTATTTGGACAACTGCTTTTCTTGAAAAGCCTCTTTTGTGCATCTGAAGAATGGAATTATTGGCACGTCCTGTTAGAATGAAACAGAGGTATCATTGTCATGGAGCTGCTTTAAAAAAAAATAATTCCTAGACTGAAAGAAAAACAGCTGGAGTCACAGCTGGACCGAGAGCATCCACTATAGCTGGAGGTGAATTGAAATGAACTTCCCATTCCACAGAGCTCTGGCAATCTCCTGGGAACTGTACTCACCTCCAAAGCTAGAAATGAATAAATTAAATAAACAAATAGATAAATAAATAAATACATAAATAAATAAATGAAAGCAGCAAGCCCAGACCTCCCACACCATCTCATTTGACATAACAGCCCACACTTGGGTGGCCCAGTTTGTAAACCAGCCTTAGTTTTTATGACAGTAGAAAACACTAAATCATGCTCATGAAAACTGGATAGAGCTCCCACAAAGATAGGAGAAAGAAACAGAACATGAGCAAGAGTGAAAGCAAGTGCAGAATCAAGAAGGAAGGAGCTGAATGAAAGAAGACATTTAAATTTTAACTTGCTTTGGGCAAAGGGGCATACCCCACTGCATTTTTATTCTTTTTGGCATTTCCCCTTCTATTTTTTGAAACATCCAAGCCTACAATAATATTGGCCAGGACATTCTCCTGCTCCCCACTTAGAGGATCTCAATTAGTCCCGATTTGCAAGTGTCAAGCACCTGGCATACTCTGGGAAAGGACATTTCCTGCTGCCACGGGTTCAGAAAAGTGCCTGCTGCTGAGGGCAGGTGCCAAAGGCTCCTCAGGTTTGTCCTCCTGCTCAGGCTGCAGGCAGGGCTCCCACATTTCATCATCTCCACTGCTTGAACAAGGGCTTGTAGCTGTCCCTGGAATAACCTAGACCTGCAACAGCACAGCCCAAGGCCAGAGCATCCCCACGACACACAAGAGCAAACATCCACACCCTGCAGAACTTTGCCTGTGGTTCCCTGCAATTCCTTCTGGGACCGTGCCACACTCCTGACAAAGCCCAAGACACAGGCAGGTCCTACACACTCAGTTCTCTGCTGATGTTTCATGTATAACTGATGATGCATTTAAAAATTAATAAATCATACACTGCTTCAGGATCAAAATTGGTGACAAGCTTCTTTTAAACCGACTTACAGAGCTCCCTGGAGCACATTCATCACTGCAGGGCTAGAGGCTCCCCTCCCACCACCATGGGCACAGCTGAAAACTCTGACATCACACAACAAAACCTAATCCCAGAGCATTGCAGAAGATGGATTAAGTTACTCAGATAAAACAGGAACAACAGATTTAATGTTCAGACCTTGACTTGCAAATTAGCTGGATGTAAAGGAGCAGCCCTTAGGGTTACACAGAGCTTCTCTCTCACATTAACTCCTGTGAGACTGAATGCCATGAGCCTGCCAATTGCACCTTTTCTGCTCTATCCCTGGTCTGAATAAACCTTGCATACTTGTCATCACAACTGCTTCCAGCTGCTTAAACTCACCATCTATCAGAGACAGAATTGTGGTGGATCTCACTTCCACCTCCCCTTCCACACCCACACAACCCCGTGAAGATCCTGCTGCTCCACGGCTGCTGCCTATGCAAAGGCTTCACTTCAGATCAGCTCTCAGGTGCCTATGAAAAAGCTCTCCTCCACACAAATTCCCAAAAAAACCACCTGGTTACAATCCTATCAGCAGCAATTAATAAAATTACATCATTCAAAAGCTTACATAAAACATCACTAATGAAGCTGCACAGAAAAAAAAAAAAAAATCATAAAACAAAACTTCTGGTACTCCACCAGAAAAATAAGTACTTTCTATCCAAGACATCACATCGTGCCATCTCCTTGATTTAAAAGCATTAATCTTGCTCCTTTTTACAGAACAATGGCTTTACACTTTGGAAAACAGAGGAATCAGGAAAACAGGGACTCTAACCAGTAAGGATTGCACCCAGGTTGGGGTTGAGCAGTCTGACACACAACTGCAGCTTGTGGCTCTCTGAAAGCAACTCCACAGAGATGGAGAAAGGAAAATTCCAGTAATTCAGGTTTTCATGGCAAGAGGCTTCACAGCAAATCAGGCAGCTGTGGACTACCAATGCTGAAAAAGCTGTGTTAAACTGCTACCTTTAATTTGATCATATTTTGGAACAGACCTGTTCCAACAGCACCCAGTAATATGTAAGATGTCTACACTAAACTACAGCCTTTAAAAAAAAACCCAAACCAAAACCATAAATTAAAAAAATACCAAACAGACACACAGCCCCTTAATAAATAAGAATTATGAAAAGTCAAACATACAAGATTTGGTTTTCCTTTGTAGCACTGTTGACTCTTCTGCAGTGTGAAGATTTCAACTGTATTTTTTTAAAAATTTCTCATTGATTTTCTGAATTTCTCCATATTATTACATACATAGGATGCTGCTTTTAACCAAAATGCTGAAAAGACACTGATAAGCACAGCATATGTGTTCTGTATAGATAATGGATATATGTTCAGTGTAAACAAATACAGAATATCCTGTTCTCTGTTCTATCAACCATATTCTATCACATATCCTATAAAGAGACCCACACCTTTAATTGTTAGCATTTTTAAGGATTTATGGCTGTTTTGGAAATCCCAGATGTGCATCTACTCCATTAAATAACACCTAATGTCACCTGACTGGGGGGATGATGAAACCCATCCACCTGACAACACTGTCCCAGTTCAGCTCCTGACTCCAGTGATGTGCCATCTGACTACACCCAGTGTCACACGGTGTCCTTTGCAGGCACTGTTCTGCACCAGCTCCTCATGTTTTGCCTGCAGTAGAAGCAGCAGTTCGAGCTTGGTGCTTGCCATAAGGTGAGGTGCACAGAACTCGAGCTAGATGCATGAGCTGTCTGTAGCAGGATTGGTGTGCCTGCATCTTCCAAACACACCCACCCTCCTTCTGAGAAGGCAGACACAAAGGAAAGCTCCGTGCTGTGCTGTCAGGACAATCACCAAGGCAAGAATCACCCAGAGGGAGGGACAGACATTTCTCACAGAGCAGCATTTGAAGTGCAGCTTCTCTTTTGCAGCCTGGTTTCAAACCTTATTTGACCTTGTGGTTTGGTGTTGTACTACAGGCAGCTGCAATTTCCAGTGCCTCATATTTTACTGCTGTGTTACAACCAGGAGCAGCCTGCTGGTCATTACTACATGTACTCTTACTCATGCATGAGAGCTTGCTGCCTCTCATGTACACACACACTCCAGCCTCAGCCTAGTTCATCTATCACTATCTCAGGGCTGGAAAACAAAGCCTGAGCTGAAAAAATCTTACAAAATTTTTCCTTTCACGTAATCATCTCGAAGGCAGCTGCCTGATAAAACAGGCTTAGCACAGTGAATACTTTGTTAATTTAGAAATACTAGCACAGCTAACTCAAGCATCAGCCCCAGACGTGCTGTACTCTCTGCTGCTAAAACAGGACTTCCCGATAACTTGTGTTTACTGAAGGACTGGCTTAATGCATCAGCCCCTGCATTTCTCACGGAACCTTGCTAATAATAGTGAACAGGTCCAGAAGACTGGAGTCATTTGGGGTCGTTTATCTAACAGTGTTAAACACACCAGGAATGCAGCAAAACCAGTGATCATGCCAGAACCCAAAGTTCATGCAGAGGTAACTAAGAGTCCCCTGACTAGCAGGACAAACAAGAGGCAGAACGAGGCATTAACAGCAGGACAAGTTGCCTTTTTAATGTGGTTTGTGGGCACATTTCCCCCTTAGTGATGTGGAGGGGGAATTTCTCCAGTGATGAAGAAATCAGAGATTTCTTTAGTCTGTAGACTTTACTGTTTCCTCCTTTAACTCTAAAAGTATTCTTCTTTAAAGAAACCTACACATCCAAACAAGACACCAATGTGGTATGGTCTCATACATCAGAGCTACAAGCTGACCTCACACTGAGAAATCAGAACCTGTCTGCATAACAAGCACAAAAGGATCCTTACCTGTATCCCAGCCACTTCCCAGCCTGGTGTCATGTCCTTTCTCAGATACACCTGCCTGAAGAAAAGCCCTGCTGCCACTGCAGAAAATCGACTGCATGGAATTCACACCGTGCCTCAGTGTAAGACCTTGGGAAAATTCACTTTCAGACCCAGATGAACTGACAAAAAGACCCATCTTCAGAGAGCTTCCAACAAATTCACCACAGAGCACTCAGATGATTACACATTGATTCTCTCAGGTCGGATGAGGTTAAAATGAAGAGTTAAGATATTTGCTCTCATGTACAGCAGATACATTTTGTATCTCTGTCTTGGAAAAAGACCTAAGTTTCTGTAGCCACTTCCTGATAAAACTTGAACAGTAAACAAAAATACCCTTTCCTTTGTGGAAGACTTCAGATAAAATGGATTTTCTTCTATCAAAACTCTATTTTTTTCATTTAGAAAATAGAGGGGGGAAAAGCTGTGTATGCTAATCAATAGAAATAAAAATTATCAGATGTAGACCACCGGAACCATATCCAAGTGTTGGGTCTCAATTTATTTTTTATATAGATTTCTGAAGTCAATTGTGCATCGAGCCACACAAATCCCCACATCACACTTCTGTGGCATTTCAACACCTGTTAAGTGTGTGGCTACTTTTCTGTAACCATTTTTAAAAGCAGCAGGGAGTCTTTCTGATTGTTATGGTGTAACACTTGTGCTGGGGTGGAACAGAAGCTTGAAAACACACGTTTATAGTCAGTGTTAATCAGCAGAATGAAAGGTTCAAGCAGTTATGGGCATGCAGAAGGTTGTAAGAAGCACTTTCCTTCACTCCTCCCTTCTCCCCATTCTCAGTTAGGGATGGTAACCTCAGCACCAAATCCCATCGACTCTGGCAAACACGGTGAGGTGTCCTGTGATTGCCAACCCCAGGAAAGCTGCAAACCCACTGCCAGTCAGTTCATTAAACAGGCAGTAATCAACAGAACCCAGATTTCTGCCTCCAAACCCCTTGTGCTCACTGGTGTCCTGGGAAGCCACAGCACAGCTGGCCCCAGAGAAAGGAGTCAGAGCAAACACTGAGGATGGCAGCTGCAGGGCAGAAATGGAAAACAGTGCAGTCGATGTTGAACCAGGACAACCCATACAGAAGAAATTGCTGGACACCAGCAGAGGGTGCATATGAAATGGTTTTTCTGTCCTACCACCGCCCCAGGTCTGTCCTGAAAAGCCCCCAGATGGGGATGGTGTTTAAGCACTGCAGACCTAATGAAGGTCAGAATGGAAGCAAGCTGGCAGGGTCAGAGCACCTTTCTGCTTTTTCCCTGTGAACCATTTGTTCCTTTCCTGCCCCTTTTCTGTTAAAAAAACCACAAACAAACCAACAAAAAAGCCCCAAACCAAAACCAAATCAGCATGGCTTCTTCTGTGGTATGGCCATAAAAAAGCCCCCAAACTGAAGCCAATTTATCTTCAAAGGAGGAAAGAGGAAGAAAGTGCACACAAGAACAGAAGGATATGTTGACTTTCGGATTTATACTTCTAAAATATACAATCACTCAAAACACACATCATCTGTCCCAATGACAGCTAAAACTTTGTCCCTTGTTATAAAGAAACTGATGAAGTGCAGATGGCAGCTTGTGTATTGAGTTGGCTGCCTCATAAACTGTAATTATGGTGGATATGAAATGGATCACCTCATCCATCTGGAATAAAAAATGGGATTATCACTTGGAAATTTATTTTTCTTTATAGGACTGCAAAACATCTTGCCTGTCGCTACTCTTTGGCATGGCTCGAGTTTAACAATGAAATATAAAAGAATGCGGAGTTCAGATTATCTTTTATTTACAGAAGTGATATATTAACCACTGGAAAGATAAAACCCACCAAGAAATCATTTCTCCTCACTGACCTCATGCTTAGGCACTGCTTGGAATGGAATCAGCTTTGGAAAAAGTTATCCATAATTGAAAACAAATGGTGACCATGCACAAAAAAGATACACCAATAACTGCCTTATAATTTCAAGAGTTTCCTAAGCTCCATGAAAGCCTGAACCTTTCCTAAGAATGCAGCCAGATTCTAGTAACACACTCACCACCACTTGCCAGGTTACTGTCATGTGTACAGCACACATCAACCAATGGATTTGTTTGTTAAAAGAAAACAGTAATAGGAAAAACATGCTCCTTTTGGCTGTGCAAAGCACAAAACACGAGGTCTCACTATAAAGTCGACAGAACATCCTATGAAACACACCGAGGACCATGGAACACACATTGATATGACTCAAACCACCCCTGGCATGAGCTCACCTTTGGCTTTGTGCTACACAGGCAATCTGTGACTTTGTTTCTCAGCATCTGTGTACTCACACTCAGGAGGTATTCCAGGCATGAATCTGAAATAGCTACCCAAATCACAGAGCTCAAAACCTAAAGATTATTAGGTGATGCCACTGCTGTTGAGAGCAGGGAGGAAATCCACACGGTGAGTAAATGCAGCTTCCACTTGGACAAAGACACTGATTAGAAAGCTTGTAGGTAAGGAAAAAACAACTTGCACTGTAGAGTACAAACAAGACAATACGATTTCTTCTGCAACTTCTGACAAGCACCTTGCTAATACCAAAAAACCCTCAAAACCACATGGATCATTTGTAAACAACTTATTTTTCCCACAAATGTGGGAAAAAAAATATATCACTGCAAAAAATCCCCCTGAGAACATCTCAGTCCAGTTTTCAGCTGGGACTCATTTACCCCTATCCCATTATTATTTCTAGGTTCATAATCATCCCTTGCCTTTCCCAAGATGGCAGAATAAGTAAATAAATTCTATACTTCTGCTTTGGCAGTGTTTTGCACCCATTCTGGATGACTACTGAGTTGAACAACAACACTGAATTTGGCTGAACAAATTCTTATGTAGCCGGGGTGTTTGCCAACACCCCCCCTCCCCAAGTTCATTTCCCATCAAATGAAGAACTGGACCTGCAGGCACAGAAAAGAGGCTGTGCAAGAAACCTCCCTCCCACCACTTTTGCCTTGCCATAGTAAGATTTAAGTCTAGATTGAGGGGTTGCCTTTGTATCACACTTACCTGCCATTAATCTCACGCTTTTTAGCCTTCATTGTTGTCTAGGAACTGGAAAACGTGACCCAGCTGCAGAGAGTGTACTGAGCTCTACCTGAAAGGGCAAAGAGCCCAAACCCAACCATGAGTGCACCAGAAACTTGGCAATGGCACTACTGGAACCCCTAGAAAGTCACAGAGGGCGAGAAACTGGCCACTTCCCAGGCAACTGCTGAAAGATGGAATGGGAGCACCCAGCAGAGGGTTTGGGATGGGAGGAGGCTCAGGGTCTGCAGTTGCTGGGTGAGGTGTGGGCAACACCTTGCCCACTGCTGTGCCTTTCCTCATGTGCCATGCAAGAGAGTTTCTGAGGAGCCAGCATCGAGTTTCAGGCTTTAAGCACAGGCAAGAGAGACACTGCACAGCACAGAATCATGGAATAGTCAGGGTGGGAAAAGATCTCTAAGATCCAGCTGTTAACCCAGCAATGCCTTGTTAATCACTAAACCATGTCCCCAAGTAATCCATCCACGTTTTTGAACACTTCCAGGGATGGTGACCCACCCACTTCCCTGGGCATGTCACAGCTCTGTGTTCACTGCATCATCCTGCACCACTCATGCAGCCATGCAAACCAATTCCCTCCCTCACTGGGACCAGAAGCACATCCCACCATCCCTCAGCCACTGAGGATAAAGGTCATGCAGTCTTGGTACAAAGCAGCAGATGTACAGCAAAGAGCTGGGGCATCAAAAGCCATTGGACACCTCAGACCAATCAAGAAATACAGCAGAAAGCAAACCAAGTGACAGCACTTTTTGGAAAAAGGTTGTTTGTTTTTTGTTCTTGTTTTTTTTTTTCAGAGCTCTACAAATACTACCAGACAATTTAAGGGCAACTGCAGCTGTGAGTTTTGGATGTTTGCTTTAATCCTGCCTTGTACACGGTTACCCATCTCACAGACAAAAAAATTCCTTTTCCTGTGAAAGGGTTACTCAGATACAGAAGAAACCATAGTTCTGATTCCAGCAGCATTTTTCATGAAGTAGATAGTAATCTGAAAAGCTTTGCAATTTACAGGAACATAAAAGTTGTTTGTTTTGTGTCTGTTTGTTTTTAGCTCATGCTGAAATTGCCCAATTTTTCATTTCAGGAAGGAAAAAAGCCCAAACACCAATAATCTGACCACCTAAACAATTTACATTTGATATGCAACCTACTTGAACAAAAACCACAGAATTCCTGCCATGCCCCTTTAGGAAAACGATCAGGTGGTCAAATGTGCAATCTTGGGCATCACTGGCAAAGAAAAAGTTAATCAGAGAAGAAAGTGCCAAGCATCATAATTACCCAGGCACACTTCACAAAATGTGATAATGTTCAATCTTTTCAGTATTTGGGTAATGTAACTTCTTTCAAGAATTTTCAGTCTTCGGGGTCCATTTTATTAAAAGATAAGGCAGTTTCTCTTCTCTTCTCTTCTGCAACATCCTGAGAGGCACGGACCAAGCAGAAAAGCAGTGAGAGCTGCAGTGAATTAATACACAACTGCATCCTGTACCAACAAACCCAACTGCACACAAGGAGGCTGCTCTAGAAAAAGCAACCAAAGGCTTTCAGCAGCCTCAGCACCAAGTGATGCATTCATTTCTGCACAGTTTAGTGTGGTAGGCTGCTGCCACCTTTTGGTTACAGACTCTTGTGAAATTAGATTCCATCCTGAAACACACACACAGAGTGGAAATGTACCGTGACATGTGGGATCTGAGCACCTGGGAACATCATTTGTACTTTCTGTAAACTGCACAGTGTGTGGCTGCATGGCTTGGTATTTACTTGATATTTACTGTCTTCCAGCTTAAAATACCTTTGAATCCTCTACTGCTGAAATCAGCTCCCACTGGAACGCATGCAATAGTTACTAAATGATTAAATACCTTCTAAGATTAAAATTAACAAATATTTTAGCCAAGAAGAAAAAAAAAATGAGATAAATACATCAGTAACTACTATGAGCAGTTTGTACAGCTTGGAGTAATTACCCAGATGAGGCATCAGCCAAGGTAAGCTTTTGTTTGCACCTTTCCTCCACAGCAATTCACTTCTGAACAAGAAATGCAGTTTAGTTGAAGACAGAGGCCACCTTTTATCCACAAACCAGCTCTCTGAAATTTTTACAACGTACACACAACATTTATCCACATTTGCCCATTTTAAAAGCTATTTGTAACTAGCCAATGAGATGTCAAACACACAAAGAACATCATGGATTTCACCCACAGAGCCTATGTTACACCTCCAGCAGCAAATCCATACAGCTCTGCCCAGGAGGAAAATCCATACCCTGAGCTCTGACTGTAACATAAATCTTCAGTCTCCAAATCAATGACAAACTCTCAACAACTCTAGAGGGAACAGCTACAACAAAACGAACAGATGAGCAGGGTTATTAAAAGAGGGTTATTAAAAGAGGGTTATTAAAACCCCTCAGATCTGTGATCCTCCTTTAAGGCATGCAGCCCCCTCAAATGTTACTTGGCTGAGGCACACAGGGTCTGGGCAGAGAGGACACAGAATTCATGGATGACTGCACAGCACAATGGAAATGCAGCAACACCACAGGATGGCTCTGAGGATGGAGGCAGAGGACAATTTTTAATAAGTAATTACACGTCAACTTGCTTGCTGTCAGCAGAATGTCTCCTGACATCCTTTTCTGCTTTCCTACCTCCTCACTTGTTTAAAAAGAAAGAATCCAGCTGCAGGCAACTGCTAATTAAATACTTGGGCTTTCAGCTATAGTCACTGTATGCACACATCTGCTCTGCAATAAACACATTTAAGTTTAATTGACTTATTTCCATGCTCTAGGAGAGAATATTTACGATATGAAGAAAGAAAAAGCAAGCAGGGTCCAAGCCCCTGCCTCATATTCACTAGAAAGTAAAAACTGCGAAGTGGTTAAAATTAGAGCTGTTTAAAATGATTTTATTGCTTAGGGGCTGTCTTGAATCTCATATTCCAAGGCTTTGCTCCCAAAACAATACATTTATTAATTTTTTGGCCTGGAAATTATGTAAATGCAAACATGTATTTCAGTGCCTAGACATGTTTAAGTGGCTCATGTTGAGCATTTTGGCCTAAATGAATCACGAGCAACATCATGTTCCATTCCCCCTGATTTCACAATCTGTTTCAGACAAGAGATCTGAACAGAGGTAGACAAGTCAAACATCCATAACCACGTCCTCCTAAAGTCAAGGAGGCATTGGTCAGACTCCTTATGTCTGCAAACCCCACTGAGCCACATGAGCTCAGACACGACGTTCCACGGATGAAACAAGCCAAAGAACACGACTGAGCAACGACACTGAGAAAAAGGAGATCTCAGAGTCTGCATGGGGCATTCAATTTCTACTCCTATGTCCCAGTTCCAGCTGGGATGGAGTTCATTTTCTTCCTAGTAGCTGGTACAGTGCTGTTTCGGATTTGGGATGACAAGTGTGCTGGTATCACACTGATTTGTACTTTCTGGTGAGCAGAGCCTACACTCAGTCAAGGACTTGGCAGCTTCTCATGCTGTCCTGCCAGGGAAGGGGCTGGGGGTGCCCATGGCAGACCCAGGGCAGCTGACCCAACTGACCAAAGGGACATTCTTTTATCATTTCACAAGGTCTCCAAAGTTATCCTCCTGTCCAAGTCTCCCCCCTTGGGACAGTCAGTAGCCCCTGATTAGCCAGAAAGGCAACTGACTGTCTCAAATCAGAGGCAGCTCTGCACAGTAAATCTGTGTGGGGATCTCTCACCCTGCACTGAGGCTACAAACACAGGCAAAGCACCAAGACAAAAGCATATTAAAATCTGACAATTCTTTTGAACAGCATCCAACAGACAGGACTCAAATCTCCTGTACACAAGCCAAGCCAAGGGGATGTTATCAGCAATTATCTCTCATTTGGGAGGAAATAAACAGATTTATCATATTACTTAGTATTTGTTGCTTTACTACCGAGGAGGATTTACAAAAGTTCAAAGGGCCAGTTTTAGAATTAGGAAAAACAAATAATGTAGCATCAATCACAGCACACTAATCTTCACAAACAACTTGAATTTATCCTCAACTGGCTGACAACCAAGAGCCTACTTTTTATATGTAATCAACACAATTTTATTTCCTTTACTCTTTGAACTACATCTCCTTACTCCACAGTACAGACACATCCTGATTTTAACTCTTCTCTAGATAAGAGTTAGAGATAAGTGCATGGATTTACGTGGGACAGAAGGGGAAATGAGCCTTAGATCTCCAGACCACAGCTCCTTCCAGTGCAGAGCTGAGCTCTCAACCTTCCAAGAGCCACCAAACCCACAAGCAGCATCTCCTTCTTCCCTCCTGTATCCAAATCTGCACCCCAGATGACATCAGCTCCTGGGCCACCCCACGAGCTCCAGCTCAGCACCAGGAGCCCTGGAATAACAACAGGGAATTCCCAGTGCTGCCATCACCCCTGAAAGGACAGTAAGCTGCTATATATCAGAACTGCTGTCTGTTTTTAAGTAGTTTCAGAAATTACAGATTAAACTACTTTGAGGCTGCAGTACAAGTTTTTGTGTTGCTCACAACAGTAGTGCAGGTGGTGCTTATCTCCCCCTCCCCCAAAACATAATACAGAATTTTTAATAAAAGCTGACTCAAAGTTTACCAGAATATTCTTTGCTCGGAATAAATAAACACCAATGGCTGAAAGAAGCCATAGATTCAGCTGCTTTTTTAAAAGCCAACTTTCCTCTATCACACAATTTTCTTCTGTTGCACTTGTCATACATTAATATGACAAGAGGAGCACTCAGGATAGGTTCATCCACAAATTTTAAGATGTCAAGGCAAGAAAGCATTAAGAGAAGAGAATAAATCACCAATTTCAGACTGAAGTATTAAACGAGACCAGTCTTCTGCACTAATTAATTCACACACAGTATTGAAAAGCTGAAGGGGACAGAAATCAACCACTTGAATTTCCATCATTAAAAACAATGCATATTTGAACACAATTCACTGTTTGTTCCAAATGAAGCTAGCCCAGAATTAATGTGCAATTCAATTTGAAATGACTGATACAATTACTTCATGGACTATAGAGGAAAAATACAGTGTAACCTACTGGACATTTTGGCCAAAATCTGACTCATAGTGATTTTAGAAATTATATTCAAAGTAAGAAGAAAATTATATTCAAAATAGTAAAAATACCAATTTGTTTCTGCTCTGTCTTTAATAAACAGATTATTAAGGTGCTTTAGCAAACAGAGTTAAGATCTAGTATCAAACAATCAGCTGTGTGCTATGCCCAAATGCCAGCAAGATTTCCCAGACAAGAATTTCCATCCACTTCAGCAACAGGCAGAGCTGGTCTTCGAGCCCAAAACACAATTCCTCACTCCAAAATGCTGTTTTTCCATTTTAGAACACTGTACAGTTCCAGCCAGCACATTCCAGAAGAACAGGAGTTTGAACACAGATACTTGTGTGCACTGCAACTCCCAAAAAGTGTGACTTTCAAGGAGCTGACATTTCTCTACAAAGAAAATAAACACTCCAGCTGGGAGGGAATGCAATCTGTAGATGTCTGGAAAACCTAACTTTAAAAAAATGTTCTTGAGAAAGACAGGGAGAAACCTTTAAATGCTACATCCCAAACATCCCAAAACAAAGCACATGGAATTACTTAAAAGGGGAGAGGCCAATTATTTCAGAAACACTTTTCAAGAGTAAGAATAAGATAATTTTCAGAACAAAAGTGGCAGTTCCACGGACCTGGTGTTCCAACAAAAGGGAAATCTACCCAGGGGCACACACAAAAACTGCAGCAGAGCTTCAGAGAACAGCACTGGCACTTGAAACAAAGCACCACCAAGTAATTCCAAAACTTGTAGAATAAATAACTAAATAGTTTTAGCAATTCCCTTTGATAACTACAAGGTAAAAACCAGCCAAATATCCACTTACCTTCTGACTATTATGGAAAGTTTAATTAACTCCAATGTATCCATTTCTTCACAGGTGTTTGTTATTTAAACTGGTTTTTCCTCCCAAAGCAGAAACTCTGCCATTAGAATACCAGATAACAGCTTTTTCAAACCCAGGAAAAGTCACATTTTACATGAACACCACATTACGTGAATCCATGAACTCCCCCTTCTGTAAAGGTGTGTGTTGCAACTCACAGAGGAAACTGTGGTTTTATATTTGTTTTTGAAAACTCCATTGGAATCTTACAATTCTGAAGCTTATGAGATTTGTTTGCTTTGTTTTATTAGAAAAAATACTCAGGCAAGGTCTACAATCATCTGTCAATTATAAATGACTTACAAGAAACTCATGAAGCAATAAAATTAAAAAAATACAAATACAAACTATATCTGAAACACTTCTATTTGGCAATTTTATAACAAATTCAAAAAAAAGAAACAAAGATTACGGATTACTTTATAGGTACAGAAAAAGCAGTAGGTGAAGTGCTCAAGCAAAAAAATAAAAAACCAAAACACTGCATTTTTTCCAAAAATAAAGTCACGTCACTACAGATTTTATGAATAATACCCTTATTAAACAACCATTCCAGAACATCTTATATTAGTGGTGCTTTTAATCTGCACTTCATATCGTTGATAAGATTATTTTTTTGTGTATATAAGTAACATTTTTAACCCACTGGAGCTAAGCAAGACACGTGTCAGTACCAATGCAGAATGCATTTGTATTACATTAGGATATGCTCGCTTCTGCAACCAAAGGGTCACTTTAAGTTTTAATCTATTTAATAAAAATTTAGTGTAAAAACTGCTGGTTATTAGTTTCACTGTAGTAAATTCCTCCCCAATAAGGAGGACTAACTCTGCAGTTTGACTGCATATATCCATACAAATTTTACATATTAGTTCCTTCCGACAGCAAGGAAAAAACTAATTCTGTGTTCTCTATTAGAAAGGAGTGCCATGAATTAATTATGGGTACTATTCATCCCTCTAAGATTTCTGGGAAGGATGTTCAATGTATTTTTGTTCTTACAACAGATACTAACAGTAGTATATAGTCCCTTAGGTATGTAAAAGAAGGTTTTTTTACTGTTAAGGAAGGTGCTTTTTTTAAACAATTCTTCTGGCAGCACTAGTGAATTACAATATCCTTCAATATTATTTCTACCGTAATATATACATTTTACCTTTCATGCCTCTAGAAAAACATCTACAGTACATTTCATAATATAAAAATATATTACAAATCTGCTGAAATATTTACAAGCAATGTCCTATTATCTATATGCAACATTTTTGTCTCCATACAAAGACTAACAGGTTAGACGCATCTCTATTTGTCAGTTAAAAAAAATCCACGGCTCCTTGCTTATTAAGCAAGAAAATGATTTTACTTTCCTTTTCAAAGCCAACTTTGGTGCATAAAGGATTGAATTTCTAGATTCATTTTCTTTAAAAAATACCCTTTTCTTTACATCTAGAAAACATTAGGCCAAATAAAGTATACTTTACAAGTGAAAGGGGATCCTAGAGGGTCAAAAAAGCAAATTAAATCACCAGTAACACTGACTGCTTACACCGAGGTTTTCCAAACCCGTCCATTGACAGGGATCACATCAAAGCAGATCTGATTAACACACTACACTACTCCTGCAAAGGGTCAGACAGACTGCAACACTCTGAACATCCTGCCACCACACTACTGGGATTCAGAGCTGCCTGGAAAAGACAAGCATTCCATCAACATCATAATCCAACATAGCTGAGGGATCTGCAAAAGGACACAAGGTTACAAATGACCAATGATTACTATCCACCACACTCAAAGGGCAACAGGAGAATCCCCTGGTAGCTGTTCTGTGGTCTGGCATGTGTTAGGTGCAGCTAGCATCACAGGAAGCCCAAGAGCTTGCTAACAGTTCTCCTGGGAATCGGGAGGAAATGGTGATGGTTCCTTTTTCTTTCCATCAAATATAGACTACTGTATTCACTAAAGAAAAAAGCAGCTTAAAGAAGCAAGCATGCAAAGCCTTTTAGCTGTTCCACTAAGTTGCCAGAAGAGTGTTTGCTCAGTCTCCCACTGTACCATTCCATGAAAATGTGGATATACAGTAATATATTAATATATTCCACGGAAGCATCAACTTCATTCACAGAATGTTTACACTAAGCATAAATATTTCTCTAACAAAAAAAAAAAAAAAAAAGAAAAAAGAAAAAAAGAAAAAAAAAAAAAAAAGATGGGATTTGACTAATGTGCAACTTTATTTCTAAATCCATTGTCAGTGACTAAGACTGCAGGTGTCCCCACTTGCTTGGTTTTTACCTCTTCAACCTCTTCTGGGGCATTGTTCTGTAAAAGAAGATGGCACAGCTTTACATTAACACCCTGTGATGTATACACCAGTCAGCTGAATGCACTATGAAATCATGACTACACAAAATCTACTTCCATTTGATTAAAACCAAGAGCCAGTTCAGATGATCTCATAGAAGTGTACATTTCAGATAATTATTTCAAACTTTCTATTAAAGCATGACATTTTAGCATGACATTAATAACTGCTGCTGAATTTCTTTAACTATCTTGTCCTCCTGTAAAGTTTTGGTTTTTAAATTTGTATCATTAAGCTCCCTCAGCTGGTCCCAAAAGCTCATTTCAATCACAGACTGATCCATACTGCTAAAAATAGAGCACAACACTACATGTGAGGACCTTAATTTTCTTTGGGAGAGATAGAAAGGTTTGCTAATTTTTCTCCAAGGACTTAATCCAGAGATCATTAAATTTTTATTTTAAAAGGTTACTTTTTTCTTTTCAAAGGAAGCTAATCTATCAAGCTCAGCAAAGGTAATCAATATAAAATTATTAACACCTCAATTAGATTATAAAAGTCACTGTGTTAAGCAGTTTTAAAACACACAATCCAATCTTCCCTCAGCATCGTTATGATTTTACCATTAACAGCAATGATTCATAGCCTAAGGTAAGTATTTAAAACACATTTACAAAGATAGCAAATACAGTAGGATTGGTTTTCATCTCGTAAAGCAAGTTTTCATTAATTTGATTAGTGAAATACACTGAATGTTAAAGGTGAACTGAAAGGCTTATTGCACTGAAAGACCTCAGATTAGTGTTTTATTTACTCCTTGGGACTCTTGGTCACTGGGGGTTAAGGAAGAAACATCGGAACACTGAACTTCTGTTATGATAAACTTTCTTTCCACAACCCATTCCCATGGATTTGTAATATAATCACATCAATGTCTCTATGGATGCTCAAAATTTCAGAATGAATTAAGCATTTCAGATTACCTTTAAAAACTGTACACACACAACTGTGGGTACTGACAATCATGGGAGAGCAGTAATAAAGGGGTGGGGGAGAATCAGGAAATTATTAGAAACCAGATGGATTAGAAGCCAATCTGAGGGCCTAAAAACAGAAATGTGAAAGTAGCTTAAAGATAAGTAACATGGATTGTTCCCTTCTGTCCCCCTATAAAGAATCTTGTAATAAAAAATTAACAGTACTTGAATACAAGTACAAGTTTCAAGGTAATACTGCATGTATTACAGCTGAATATAATATGGAAAGATAAATTTGGACTTTAAAAAAATTGGTATACAAACCAGTATGTGATCTTAACAGAAGTGATCTTTCAGGATTCCACTGTATGTACCTCCTTTACTAGAATTTCTGTACACCAAGCACAAAAAAGTAAAATACACTTGGTAAATACACACATTCCCCGTTTCTCAGTCACTAGAGTTTAGTTCAAGAAGTAATTCTGAAATAACTTAAGACCTCAGAACTTAACTCCTGGACGTTTACAGTACCAAGGCTCCCTGATCTGCTGCATAATACATTAGCAATCCTGATTTTCCAACGTCTAAAAGTTAAGTGAGGCTTAAGATGACATTCAAGGAAAGAAAGATTCAAAATGAGGACGTTACCTGTAAATGTTTGGGTCCAGAAGCAAGGCAGTATCTTTTGGTAGTTTTGATAAATGAACTACTTTAGTTTTTAACTGATGTCGTTCACTTTCATTTACCCACACATCAGGCAGACTATGAATAAATAAATAAAATAAAAATATTCAAAAAAGATCAACTGCTTTTCTTACCATAAAATAATGCGGTAAACTAGTACATATGAAGCAATTTTCACATTTCCCTGGTTAAAAAGCATCTTCTGACTCACTGACAGAGTGAGGAAAGGCAGCCAGCCTTTACACCTTATGCTTCGATGTTTTTCAGGGTCTCAGTTTGAAAGGACACTGAACAGAATTTAGATTATTCCAGAAGGGTATTCCAAGTGTTCAGTGACAATGGCACTACATTCTCCACTGTAACAATTTAATGTGAAAATGGGCAACAGGAAAAACAACCAGACTGTTGAAAATAATTTATTTTACTAGGTAGAGATTCTTTGATTCTGTTCAATTAAAGGATAGAATATACAGCAGGCAATGAGCTTTGAGTTACACTAATTTCCTTGCTCCAAGCTCAAGGGTTTCAAAGACAAAATGCTCCAACTTTGCTTAAGTTAATTATTTGATTATCCTCTTCTTTGGGTTTTTGGTGGGGTTTTAAAAATTTCCTACATGTCCTAGAAGCTAAAGATTAACTTCAGGCTGGGGGAGGAGTTTGCAATTCAAGTGTCTAAGTCTTTGAAACAGGTTTCAAATTGAGAAGCTCAACACTTAAAACTAAATGTAATGGCTCTTTCTCTGCAAAGCCAAATTCCACAGGCTTTTGCAAATTACTTCACTGAATCTGTGTTTTGCAGATTTCACTTTGCATGAAAGTTAGCTGCAACTCAAATTCAATTTTTTGGGTAAGCTACTCAAAACATGAAATGAAACCCAGAACCTCTAACCCAGCAGGAAGAGGAGTTTCTCCAATTAAACATTTCAGATGAAGGAGGAAGAAAAAAAGAAAAAAACAACAGGGCAGAGTGGGAGGGAGAACAAGCCAGCAGGCAATCCCCTTATTCACTAAGTCTTATGGATCATGGAAGGTGGAAAAACATCGTGGAAGTTTTTATAATAAAGCCAAAAATCAGTTTTTGGACAACCAACACTGGGAAGACATTTTCAGCAGCAAACGTATGCTCAAGATACAAACACAAAAAAGAAAACTTGTCACATGCAGAGATTTGAAATACACAGAAAGACAACTCAGTAAGCTGATTTACTGGCACCAAAAACAAATTCCTGCTCTCAACAAAAACCAAAACCAACAAAACAACCTCCCCCCTCCCAGCCCACTAAAAGTTATTTCCCTCTTGTAAAGGACACTACTTAAAGACTTGTATTTACTTTTCCTGACCAAAACCCTAATCAGAGATATCCTGGAGAACTTCTACAGTTTCTCCAGAAGACTCAGTGGAGAAGCTAAATGACTCCTGCCAGCTCCAAGAGGAAAGCTGGCACCAGCTCGGTGGCTGCAAAGGAATCTCCAGGAGGGCATTTCTGGGGCAGCTGTGAGACCCCAGCAGTGTAAAACAGCTGCTGGTGTGTGCCAGGACACCCTGGCACCTCCTCTGCTCACACACAATAACCAAGATGAACTGAGCACTCAGTAATTCAAAATTACATCACTCAGTGTCTGAAATACACTCTATCTAACCCAACCAAGATGCAACAAACAACAATATAAAATACATTATTCCTTTGTCCTGACCAACCAAATCGAAATTCCATTGGGAATGTCTCAACATTACTGAACAACCTGTCTTCTCCAAGGCACAGGTTATAATACTGAATAATCTGCACGAGCAAAAAACTCATTTGACTCTGTATTAAAACAAAAAATTACTCCTTTATTTATTATTTATGTTCCTAATATTGCATACTTCTTAATGCTTCTCTTAAAGTAAAATTAACTGTCTTTATCTGTAAGACTCTAAAAAGAATCATTTCAGAATGCTGCTAGATACAGTACCACCATCTGTCCTAAAAGGAATCAAAAAATTGCCTATTTCATAAGAATATTTTAGCTTTCGTCTCTCAAGATGAATTGAAACTTGTGACAAAATGCATTAAAAATACAGAAGCAAATTTAACTGAACTGGTATTAGAGCCCAAAAGTTTTGAATGTGAAAGTAAAAATCAATAAACTCATTGTTTATTAATTTCTAAACCCCTAAATTACTTTTTGAAAAGTGTTTTTAAAATATTAACTTTAACTCAGATATTCAAAGGCACAAAATAATTTACTAACAGTTCACTGATCCCACTGTAAACCCTTCCCCATTTAAAACATATCACTAGCAATATACTCACATGTCCTCTGGTGTCCAATGAAGCAAGAGTTTTATTTTGCCAGAATCTTCTTTTCTTTTAGCTATTACCTATGATAAATACAAAATCGTAATTAAAACCAAATTACAGATTTCAAACTCAAAAGCTGCTCTTCATGCCCTATTAGACATTCATAGAAAGCAAACTGTTACACCCCTTGAAAGTTGTGTGTCTGCAATAAATATGCTCTAAAGACTTGAAATTGTTTTGCAAAGAACTTAAGTCCGTTTAAGTTTTTAAGTGAAAACCACAATTCAGCCAGAAGATGTACACTTAATACAGCTTTATTTGGATATATTCTTACTATACTATCCACATTTCCTGCATTGTCCCAGAAACAAAATGGAAATTCAAAGGAAACGTGCATCAAATTTGTCTCAAACCAGACACGGAGTTTTGCTGACCTCTTCTGGAAAAAGAAAACAATTTCCCACTGTAAATTGGTAGGCATCTCACTGTATCCATTTACTGTCTTACAAGGTTTCAGTACATTGAAACAGTGTAACTAGTTAAAATACATGTGGCCACTGAACTGAAATACCTAAAAAAACCTAAAACTTGAGAACAGTTCAGTGTTCAAATGTTTTAGAGAATTAATTCAAACCACTTCAAAGGCTGGGGTGGCATGACAGGATAACCTGTAAGTTACATTTTTAAATCAGTGTAGTATCTGTTCCTTAGTTTAACTAGACATGCTTGGTTTTTTCCATCTAACTATTCAGAGAATTAAAATACAAAGAATTTGACTCCAGGTAAAAAAAAATCATAATCAAATCAAAGGTGTATTCTGAACAGCAAGCACATTTCTTCAAAAAGATTTTATTAATGACTGCATTCTAAATCTCTCCATATCTACAAAGAAAAGGTTGTGTTTAAAAAAGTATACAGAAATAAAAGGATGTGTCTTTTCAGAGAACATGCAAGGTATCCACAGTGACTGCTTAGAAATTCTTCATATTAGAATATCTGCCCTGAAAAATACTGCCTTGTGCTGACATTACTCTCATGCTGCATAAAGCAATAAAGCCACATCATTTATGTCTGTTTTCAGACAGTAGGGCAATTTCATCTTCCTGTTTTCCATCTTTCCAATTATTGTCTCTGACAATTACACATTTTTTCTTCATCTGAAGGTGGACCACACAAACTTATTATTCCATTTAGCCAGTCACCATTCAAATCCCACGTCCTAATGCCTTTAAGTGATGCAAAATGAGTGTTTGCATCTGAGGCACCATTATTTCATAACACTGCATGTCCCCACAACAGCTCCTAGCCTACCTCTTTTCTTTTTAAAGCTGATTTTGGGCTGATCTCACCACCAAAGCTGACATCCAGCACCCCAAAACACAGCAGCCAAGTGCAGTGTGGGGCTGGAATCCCAGAGCAGTCCTCCCACTGCTACAGGCTCTCCCACAGCTGAGCTCTAAGCAATTTCAGAGCCAACCAACCTCCTACCACATTGAGTGATGCACTCACAGATGAGCTAAAAGGATTTGCACCACTTCCTTCCAGTTAATGTGAAGCAGTTTTAGAGCAGATTCCTCCCTCTAATTCCACCTCCTCATGAATTATTCCAATAGCCAGAGCTGCCCTTCCACAGCTGAGCAGAGTGCCTGGGTAACATTTCAGATTAAAGCACGCTCTGAATTAAAAGAGAATCTGCTCTTCTCACAGCACTGCAAAATCCACATTGGCCAGGGAACTAGAATGAGATTTAAACACAGTAACAGCTGAACCACCTGCAATCCCCACTTGCAGCTGGTGCACAAGGTACGTAAAGTTCAGCAGAAATAATTTGGGAGAGATTTCCAATACAGGCCACAGGTATTTAGAACAATCATCAGTCTTGCAGAACAAGGTGAAATAAGCTTCATGCATACAGAATCATCCTTGATTTATGGAAAGAGACTGCTGGTTCAGGAGTTTGAATCTCATACTAAAATTAAGCTGCAGCTGAAAACAAGTCAGCCAGCACTCCTTGTTTGGACTATTCCACTAATTTACAATCATTCCTCCCCATTTTGTCCCATCTCTCACTTCTTTTCTTCAGCCAGGTCTCCAACTCACATGCCCTCATCTCCCAACGTGCTTAAGAAAACTTGAGGTTACTCAACTTTCAAAACTTCTGATCCTTCTACCCAACTCAGTATACTTTATTCCTGCTTTGAACTCTTCTGAATTAATACTGATGTCTTTCCTATCCAAACACGAGTTCCCCACTCGGTTCTTGCCTCCTTCCAGCAATTCACCAATATTTTGGTGTTAAGTTTATTAAAAGAAAAAATTGGGGCAGGAATAAAATAAATTTATTCAGGATTATATATTTTAAACTGGAGAAAAAAAGGAAATAAATGCATATTTCAGATCAGCATCTTTACATATTCAATTATATACCAAAAATATTTCCTGTGATAAAATTAGCACTGTTACTCATGACCATGGAAATGCTATCTGAACTGTACTCTTATTTACAAGATAGAATCAATTTTCTTCTGCAACACAAAGCTGCTGTTAGATATTCCCCAACTGGATCAGATAGGAAATGTTGCAATCCATTCAATCTGTAAGCTACAACAAATACTTCTTAAAAGTTCATTTACTAATAGCAGTGGACAACTCAACCATTTAAAAGAGCCACTACTGCTTATTTCTGATTAAACACCTACAGCAGTAAGAGAAAACAGAAATCTTTCTGAAAGATTAGAATTTTTTAAACACACAGGTAAACAAACAGAATGCATCACATATATACTTACAGTACTATGAAATACAACACTGTGGCCTTTTCCTAAACTTTCTATATGTGCTGAGAGATTAAAGCAGATGGCTCGATGTCTTATAGCATCCAGTGTCTGTGCATCAAAGAAGTCATGAGGTCTTGCTGGAAAAAAGGAAAAGAGATCCTTAGTGTTCAACACATGGAAAGCATTCAAACACATTCAAGCATGTAAATAGGTCTGAAGTGTCATTAGTGAATTATTTCTCATTATGTCAGTAGCACTACCTTGTCAGAGAGCTGCAAACATTCATTTCACTGAGAGGGAGAAATTATTCCTAGAGAAGCACAATTCAAGTTTGGTCTAAACACATTCCCTGTGGATGAAGCAGCTATTTCCAAAAATGTAACCACATCCACTCATTTCAGTTTCAATAATGCTGAACAGCCAGGTGACAAACTCCACACTATTACACATTTCTTCCTATGTACAAGTTGTCCATTGCATGTTCTTGGACTCCCAGTAAACATTTTCTACCCAAGAAGCACCAACTGCATGCATCCCACATTAACCTTCAATTCACCAGAGCACAGCTAACACCCATCTGAGATTTTACAACCAGTATAAAACCAGCAGGCATTAGAAAGACCTTTTCCTTTTAGAAGAGGATTTTTACAGTTAAGTGTTTCTTGAACAGTAGAAAGATTATTGAGTTTTAATTTAGGGTGTAAAAGGAAGTCCATCAATTCTACACTAAAAGTACTTACACTAAGAAATAATTGCTGTTAAGAAGCTATTTGCATGGTATTAGAAATATTTCCCAGAAAAGTTTTAAAATATACCATAGAAAACTGTAATAACATTATATTAGCAAAAAAGCCTGAACGAAAACATTCGCATTTTTAAGCCTTGCTTGACTGAAATTAAAATTAAAAATAGGAACTGCTATTACATTATCAACTATGTGTTACTCTGAAATCTGCACAAACTTCTGCTGTGTTCCTTCACAACAGCTTCTACATTCCTGTATGCATTAGTTCAGAATGAACCACCAACTGCACTTGGAGCTGGTGTTTGCAGCTCCTGGGGGTGGCTGTTGGGAAACATTCATTTGTACACTGTGCTCTGTCCCTGCTGCACCTCAGCTGGACACTGGCAACCATCTCCTGCAATGCTTTCCCACTCTGAGCGGCAATGCAGGACCACAGCTCGTGCTGCAGGTGGTCAGTGATGCAAGCATCTAAATATTTGATAAATAAATATGAGGGAGGAAAGGAGGGAGGGTGGAAAGAAGGGGGGGAAAAAAAAACCAAACCCAAATTTTTGCTTTCGGTTTCATGCAGCAAATTTCTCCAGGATTTACTGTGGAAAACATTCAACAGACTGAGCAGAAAGGGTGCAATTTTTCAAAAGTGTAATGAATTTATCCTTAAGTGTTGGTGTTGCATTTTCTATGCATCTTTACACTGAAAATGATTTTGAGGAAATAGATTTAAAGTATCTCACTTCCTGCTTAATAATACAAGTTCCAAGTACACATCGATTCCTTAAGTCAAATAAATTACATCTCGACATCAGTAATCCACCAACTGAAAATCCAAGCCCTACATAAGTAACAGTCCTACTGTAAATTCCATGAACTGTAAACTTCCTTATCTCTCTCATATTCCTCCTGTGAACTCGATTATCATGCTTGTTAATACCTACAGTGTCACCCTGCAATGAAAAAGTGCCAATGTTGTATTCAAGGCAGCTCCAGACCAGCAATGCTGTGACCTGTTTCAGGGCCCACACTTTCCATAGATCTGGTTCTAAATGCCACTCTGCAGGAATGAGGGAACATGCAAAAGGCATCCAGAGGAGACAGCAAGCCATGGCTCTAATCCTGAATTATTCCACAGCAACATTTCCAAGGCAAGGAAGAGCTCTATGGCACCATGAATGTAACCAGCTAAAAGGGTGCCACCAGGAAAACAAGCTTTCATGATAAAAGGCTGATTCTCAAACTTAGAAGAACATGCCTCGTTTAGGGACAGGACAACAGAAGAGTAAATACTTTAAAATGGCAAGAGGTTAAAAAACCAATTCAGTAACAGTCAGAATTCTCTTTATAGTCTAAGTTAGAAGATTGTATTCTCATCACATATACCCACAGTAAAGTCTCCTTTCTCATTATACAATCCCTCACAGAAGGGTGTT
Organism: Rhabdornis inornatus; assembly: GCA_013397075.1. Taxonomy (NCBI): domain Eukaryota; kingdom Metazoa; phylum Chordata; class Aves; order Passeriformes; family Rhabdornithidae; genus Rhabdornis; species Rhabdornis inornatus. Next base: position 97,551 of record VWZS01000729.1, on the reverse strand, counting down.
CCCTTCAGATAGAAAACTGAGGAAGCAAATGTATAGATTTGCTGTACTTAAACTATTAAGAATTTATGCATGAGGGTGCTTCAGTAACAGCATATATTGGCCATTAATTGTCAAATATTTAGTAATGCACTTACACCTTTCAAAAAGCCAGGGTCTAATAAAACCATGAGGTAGAAAGAACATGCTGATAACATTTTTTTCCAGAGACAAATTGCTTTGTGCTGAAAAACTGCCAGCTTTTGTCAAATTACTATCTGCAAGTGATTGAAACAGATTTTCCACTATCAAATGGCATTTTGTTTTACATCCATGTCATTAAGTCCTTGTAACCCTCCTTGCAGAGAACCTGGTACATGAGTTAAACACCTCTCCTTTTGGGCACTTAAAAATACCTAATTATAAATCCAGGTTCTTAGCTTTATACACTCTAGATTGAAAACACTTAATGATGTTAATTGTGTTATTTTGGCTTCTTAGATAAGGGTTTTGCCTTTTCCCATTCTCCCTGTAAAGACAAACCATACAAACTTGCACACTTCATTCTTTAACTAAAACTAAGCTAAGAAACAGAAAGACAAGTGAAATTGTATCAGCCCTTTGTCACACTCACTGCACCAACAATAATCCACACAAAGTTTGAAAGGAAAGCTGCCAATACTCAGCATTTTCAGAAAATGCCATCAACTTTGGATACATTTCTGGGTCACACACCCTCTGGAGAAATACATTACAGTAGTCAGTTCCCAATTCAGTTAGAGATGATTTCTGCCTTAAGGCAAAAGTCTACAGCCAGCACTGCATTTGTCTCAAGAGGCAAGAAGATAAGAAATTGCTCAAGCAGCTGTCATTTTTCTTCCTGTGCAACACTTGATCAAGACAGCAGACCATGCAAACACTGCACTCCAGTCTTTAACATTTCCACAATATTTATTATTTACATTTTTGCCATAAACTCATTCATAACTTCTGCAGCAAATTCTTATTACAACTAAAGCATATTAACAGGTGATTTGAAGTTTTAATTATGAACCTCTGATTTGAAATTTGTAAGTCAAATAATATAATGTGATGTTTATCAATTACTAATAAAATGCCAACTTGAAAAACTACTTCTGGATATAGCTTGGGTTAAAATTAATTAAGATACATTATATCAGCCACCTAACAAAAACAGTATGGAGAAGCAAGCTAACATGCAACTCAGGAACCTCTGAAAATGAAAATTCTGAAGTGACCAGTCTTGGACATTTATATTTTGAGTAACAGTCAACAAATCACAATGATCCTTTAGGAACCTGCAATTATCTCATCACATCTAAGATGCAAAAAGATACTGCACAGTGAGCCCATAACCCTCCAGTGATCAGCCTTCCCTTCTGCAACCTTCTCATTTACATGGATTTCCAGAGTGAAAGGGAAAGCTCTTGGAAAATCACATTCTGAGAAGGAAAGAAACAGTTTTCTAATTTCTTTAAATGCAGAATCAAAATTAGAGGAAATCCAATTGAAATTAGAACTCTCTACTTTTAAGATGTGTTTCACAATACAATTTGCTCATATATATTTTATATATATGGGCATACCCAGAGGCTCAGGAAACCTCAGAATTCCAGAGGATAATGTAACTTCCCAGGAAGTTGTCTGCATGCAAGGCAGAAACATGACCACTGCTTCACAAATTTCCATGAAGTTCTTTAAAACACAGGTGAGGTATTAAGAATAAATCATAATAATGTGATAAAGAGTAACCACCTAAGACCACTAGCATGTGACTTCATCGTTGCAGTACCATTTGAATAACTGGTAACTGTTTTTCTTCACAGGAAGAGAAAGATGGATGCAGTTAAATGTTCTGCTACAGAAGAGTTTTGGAGAAATAAAACTGTGAACAGTATGAGATTTAAAATGTCCAGTGGTTAATAAAAAAAGGTATCTTGTGCTACTTTCCAATACTGTAAGACAGATTTTGCACCACAAGTAAAAATTCATGTCGTTTTTTCTTCAGCTGTTGACATACCAGCAGAAAAAAATGCAAATGGGTTTTTTCTTGTCACCCCTAAAATGCATATGTCAGAGTAAAATTTTAACATTAGCAAATGATCAGTTTGGTACTGGAGAGTTGCATCCAAAGAGTGAAATATTTTAACAATTGCCTAATCTTTCCTGACCATTCCTGTAGATTAGAATCCCTATAGAAATTTGGTATTTTTTTAGTCTAATGCTAGGACATTAGAACATCAGGAACTACCAATCCAAATGGACTAGAAGAGGCACTGGGTAAGTGGTTATTTCTTGCTAGAGGAAACAGTTCTCACTTTAACTGACAAATCACAGCTCTCAGCACACTGGATCACATAAAATTAATGAACATCAACTATGTGGAGACAGATTAACAAAAATGTAACAAAGTCAATTCTATCCAAATTTAGATGTTGGTTATGCTCATAAAACTGTCATTAACATAATGAAATGTTGTGCTCAAGAAAGAGCTCACATAAGATGCATTTATCTCTAATTTATATGAATCTGCAATCTCTGTCTGAACTCCAGATCTCATCAGCACTAAGCAGAACACTTTCCAGCAGTAATACAGTCAGTAAACAAAAAGTGACTCTGAAATGAAAAGCTTCTCTCAGTTGGCAACTCCAGTTGTTGCTCATGGGAAACTGATCTTTTTTCCTCTGTGTGTCCTCCTCTGACACACAGATTTACCCTGAAAAGGAACACAAACAGAATCTGGAATTTTCTTCCCATCACAAGGAATTCCAGCTCTACCAGATTCAAACCTGCAGAGAAACCACCAGGGTGAGGAGGAACTTCCACTCTAGGACAAACTTTCCAGCAATTTCTACTTCTGCGAAGCACTTACGTAGCGATCGTCGCCTCTTGTTCTTCAACTTTCTCCTTTTATTCATCCCAGCTTTAGATGGAGATTCCTCTTTGGCCTTTGGCTGGCTGGCAACTTTTGAAGAGTTCTGCTGGCTGAAGTGTGTGGGCACATGACGGGCAAGTCCTCCCTGAGATGCAAAGCTGGCATTGCACCCACCAACCACACACTAGTGAGAGAAAACAGAACAACTGCGTCACTGCCTGTGTGGCACAGGAACTCGGTGTGACTTTTCTGGCTCAACTCCCACCACACTAAAGCAAAACCATGTCATTCTTAAGAAGAAAAGCAAAAACATATTCTGAAATGCATTTGTTTCAAGTTTTTAACTCTCAACAATTCTTTCATGATACAATTTTTTTAATGCCATACTGTATTTTATATTGTATAGCATAAAATTAATCTCAAGCAATGCACTGGGAAAGTTTCCACAGAAAACAGACTTCTGAAGAACTTCCCTCTCCATAGACCAACAATCTCTTGCCTTTCAAAATACTGCACTGTTACTGTTTCTCAATACCCCTCCAATGCTCTACATCTGGTAACAGGAACATTCTCTAACATCCCCTTTTCCTGTGAGAAGGCAGAAGTAACAAATACATCCTTACCCACACTAAATTTGTAACAACTTAATGCACTTTGTAAACGCTATAACAAGTCAATGAACAGCTGCCTTAGAGTTCTGTCTACAACTAACCTCAGAAAAGCTGTAGTAACAATTATTTATACATTCATTTTGGGATGCTGCTATTACTTCAGGAGCATTTAAGGTAGTTCTCATTTAAAGGAAATGTCCTCTCTCAACAGAAAAATAAGATCCAACAATAATCAAGCAGAAACAAAGTGAATGATAACAGCAACTAAGCTTGTACTGGCTACAATCACTGGCATTTTTTTAAGTATCTGGTTCATATTTACAATTCTTTCACTTGCAAAATAAATATTTAAACTATACCACTGGAGAGGGAAGCAGAACCCTTTTCTATTGTGCTCTGAGCTTACACAGGTAATAGAAAAGTGATTTTAGAATATGCATTTCATCACTGGCTGCAATTAGTTGTGTATCCATGGGATGGATTTTTCTTTGGATCCAGACAATAGCAGTAGGACAAATGAGTGGATCAGCCAGTAGCAAAAAAACTAGCACAGTCTAAACCACTGGAAAGTTCTCCAACAGGAGCCTGGCAATAAGCAATGCTGCTGCTGCAGCTATGGCCACAGTGCTACATCATTTGGAAGGCTAAGGATGGATTTCCAAGCTTACAGTAACCTGCCCCAGGCCTGCACATCTGATTGGAAGACAAGAAAATCCCTTCAGAACTCCACATGCCCCACTTTTTGCCCCTACACCCCAAATATATTTTCTAACAATGGTTGCAGAACTGAAAAGTCTATTTCTGCCTCAGACTTAGCAAATGGTTTCCCATGATCAGGAGGAAAATACAGTGTCCACAAAGAGAAAAAACTGTGCTGTCCCCTGTGTTATAAACTGTGTTAATAGCTTAACACTTGCTATAGGATTAAAAATATGTACATAGATTCAAGGCAGTAAAAGGCAACAAATGAAAGGATGTTATTCACTTTTTCTGGTGTGTTTGTTCTGCTTTTTTAAAGGAAAGAATTCTTAGGGGGAGTTCTCTAAGTACTGAACTAACTCAAACATAAAATTCCCTGACAAAAAGCATGAGGAACCTTCACACTGTATTTGTTCCTCCCACTAATAAGCATCTTAAGAATTGTGAAGATTTCTACCAAAATCCCCCCTAAGCCTTTTTACCTTGCCCTAAGGTTTCCCATGTTCAAACAACAGCAACATTGCCCACTCAGATGGCAGTGACTTACAAAGGAAGAAATCTCAGCACACCTACGAACCCCAACACACTCTGGATGCTGCTCTCACTCACACTATGGTAACTTCACCATGATTTTCATTACTTTAAATTCATGCTGAACATGAAAATTTACACTTACAGAATCACAGGATGGTTTGGGTTGCCAGGGTCCTCTAAAAGTCATTCAGTTCCAAGCCCCCTGCTGTGGGCAAGGCCAGCATCTACTAAATCAGGTTGCTAAGCCCCTCAACCCGACCTTGAACCCAAACCACTTATTTTTATGAAAGATGACTCAACCCACAACCAACAGATATGTGTACAATGCATGTGTGCATTAGTTTAAACATTTTTTGCTCTCCTCTTTCTTTGTCCTTGAAATACCTGTCTTGCCCATAAAAGCAGCTTCATGAAACTAAGCCACAAAATCTAAATTTAGGATTAACTTTCACTAATGTGCTCCAGACTTCAGATTCCAGCCTTTTCTGATCATACAAACACTGTCAGAAAAAAAAATTAGCTCAAAGTAAGCCCTGAAATTCAGGGCTGAAATTCAGTCACACTTGAGAAATTAAAATTTTAGTTTTACCAATGCCTGTGAGAGGTCAAAAATAACCTAAAGCCTCGGTACAGTGCATGCTTTACCACATTCCAAGTTAAATATAGTATCAAAAAGGCAACACCTTTGGGGAAAAAAGCACAAACTATGTGTCAGGTACTTTCCTAAAACTTTTCAAACCAGAAGTGTGCTTCTTGTCAGATGGAAAACATTGTTTTATGACAAACTGCAGGTTGACTCATGATGTCATAGCTTAACTTTTTTCTTGTCATGTATAGAGCAAACAATCACAAATATTCTATATGGATTATCTATAGAAGCTACCACTAACTTTTCTTGCTATACCCAAATTTTACTTTCAAAATCCTCAAACCAACATCCTTAGATCCTCAATACCTGCAACTTGCAACTGGAAATTGTCTTTTTCCAGAAAGTGTATTAATAGTCTACAGCCACAGCACAAAGTATTGGCAGAAATGATTACATTCAGCTTTTGTGTACTTTGAGACTACCTGATCACGCCTTCAAATAATCAACAGCTGACAGATCAAAGATGACAGAGAATGCCTTTGTAGTAGACAGGAAACAGTAGAAGAGGAGAATGAAAAAATCTTACCTGTTTGTTCCTTTTTTTCTCTAAAATAATATATCCAGCAATCCGTTACTAATGGGTAAAGTCTCTTCTCTCCAAAGATAAAGGAGCAGTTCAGGCTGTCACTTCAGGATCTCTGGACGGTAAGTCACACCAAATCAGCTTCCCACAGATAATCATGTACCTCTAGAGGGCTTCTAATAAATCAAACTCAACTATTATGCACAACTTTAAACCAATCTTGCCATTTTTCCCCCAAAACCTAAATCTCAAAATTTTGCATTGACTTTGCAATACAGATTGGGTCCGGATTGGTGGATATGTTACTTCAAGAGAAAGTAAGTAAACATGCAAGAAGTTTAATTTCTCCAGTGTACCCATACCCACCATCATCAATGGGCAGTAATGACCAGTGACTTTAACAGGATAGAAAAGTATCTAGCAATGCAGCTTTTTGTTCTAAATTCAAAATAACCAAATCTCCTATGTGGGTTATTCAACATGTAATTTTTTCTAGTAAATCTAACAGTAATGGTTTAGACATCTGGGTAAACTTTCTCATTGTCTCAACATCTGAGTGTTTGGGCAGCGTGCCTTTCCATTTTACATCTGCATCTGCAATGCTCTAATGGATAGAAAATATTCTGCCAAGAGAGTAACAGACATGAATTCCCAATGAAGAATCTGTTTTCTACATTTCACCAAGCTTTTCTCTACTGAGAGTTGTATCAAATGCAGTCACCCCCTCCTGAATTCTGGAAGTTACAGGGAGCACCAAACTCCATTTTTAACACTACTTTCTTCCCCCATTTTCAGGGGAAGCCTGCAATGAACCTGTGCACTACCAGTCACTGTCACTAAAAACATTTACCCACAGGAGCAAACCTTGCATGACTGCTCTTGAACATGAAGAGCATTTCCACTGGAACCCCCAGGTGACAGCAGCTGCTAGCATTCCCACAGGCATCCTTATAGGATCATTTAGGTTGGAAGAGACCTTTGAGATCATCAACCCCAATCCTAATGCTAGATGCAATTGTTATTTTATTATTTATTATTTTTATTTTATTACTATTTTACGCAATTATTTTGTACAAAATCTCCCACTATTTAGTGCTCATTTACCATTTGTCCTTTCATTGTCCTCAATATCTAAGAGTTCATTTGATGTGTCTTCAAGCAACTTTCAGTACCAAGTAATACTTGATCAATTTATTTTTGCCCCTGCACACCAGAAACCACTCTGGAAAATGCAGATTGTCACAACCCCTTTAACTATTCCAATACTTATTACTTGTAACAGCCAAGTTCAGGACAAGAAAAATGCAATATTTTCATTCACTTCTTTTTAACCTGCCCAGGAGAGTTTGTTGGAAGCAGGATGTTTTCTAACTCAGCAGATTCTCTACATCCTGACTGCAAGGTCTGAAAGCCAAGTTGCTGAACCCTCAACAGGACCCTGCATGCTGATGACACTCCACAATATTCCACTGGTTTCTAAGAAGCTGCAAAATGGTGTAATAAGAGATCTAAAAAAGTATAATGCTGAGGGTTTTCTCTCTCAACTCTATTTGGAAAATCATCCACAAAGATGAACATACTGAATGTCTTTGGAGAGAATCTCTCTATTCAATGAATGTCTATAATGACAAAAAAAATATGAAAAGGACCGGCTAAATTCAGACTGTAAAGGAAATGACTCAGAGGGGAGGTAGATGTACACTACCAAGATACAGAAAAAAGAGCTAGAACAACAATGGTCTCAAAAATAGGCATCCATAAGGAAATTTACCTTCTCTGTGACACAGGTACTGCAATATTCATGATGAGAGGGACACACTAAGTCACACAACCAGGAAAAAATAGGATAAACTTATGAACTTCTGAAAATATGAACCATTTTGCCTTTGCAATTCAGAAGCAGGTTCATTTCTGTGACAAATGAACTGCACAGTCACATGGTTGACAGGAATGAATGGAAAGGGCAGGTAAAACCCACAAAGACCTTTCAATGGGAAAGCAGAACAGCTCATTTAGAGCTGAATGGAGCTTTCAGTCAAAGGACAACTCCATGTGTCTCACAAAAAGAGATAATTAAACCCAAAATGTGCAACTACATAAAATGAGTCCATTTGCAAGCAAAAGGGAACTGAACAGGGATATATCCTTCAATGCAGAACAGAGTTATGTTTGAGACAGCCCCCAATGCTTTTCAATTTAAGAAAATACATTTCTCTCTTCTTTTCACTAGAAATGTAAGAATGTATCAATCTGTGATATACTTATTACTCTCATTGTATCGTATTATTGTAGAGTTCTTTTACCTTTACAAAAAGCAGGATTTCCCTGCTCTTAGTTGTCATTTTCCTGGCTAAGATTGTTTTTCTTTAAAACATCCAAAACAGCAGTTCTTCAGACAACAGCATAGAGCTGCACTATTTCCATTACCACTTCTTATAGCTTTCCTCAAAAATCCCAACATTATTTTTTAACTAAAACACTGAATGACTATTTTCTGCAAGTTTTCTGAAATGACAGATTCCTTCCTTTAATGTGAGGATTCAAGTATATTCTCATGAGGCAACTGAAGTTTCATTTGCAATTTAGGTTTTGGGAGATATTTTGTCTGCAGTAATTATCAAGAACAGGTCTTCAAACCAACTCTGACTTCAAAAAATCTGGCTCTCCCTGAAAGGTGAGCAATTAAGATTTATGAGAGAAGTTAAAAGCACTAAATGGACGCACTGGCTCCATTTTTGACTGCCACAAAACAATTAATAGAAGGCTGTTCTTGGACTGATCAAGACTAATATCCAACACTTCAAGTGTTTTTCGTCTCAGAGAGCAGATTTCTAAAGTTAGGATAAAAAAAACCCAGCAGCAAATGAAGGAAAGGAGCCAGTTAATTAATAGATTGCCATCCTCAGTCCTGACAGACACTCACACACTTGGCTACCTCATGTGAGCCCTGAAGCCTATTTCAGCATAAATGACAGGGGAACAAAAGATGTTACAAAATTCTACTCAGACCACAATTATCCTCCATTCAAAGCTCCCAGGAACAGATTGAGAAATACAGGGATAAAAAACAAACAGAGGGACTCGAGACAACAGGATGAAAAAATGCTGCAGTGACACACATTGAGCCAGGATGATTAACTACTGCAACCCTCACATGTTTTGTCCTCTCCCTCAGTAGGACCAGAAAGTACAGAAAATCAGCTGGTACAGAAAAACAACAGATACTGAACACAAGATGATGATTATCAGGAACAATCCTGGACAATTTTAAGGCTCTAGCTGTAACCAGCCTTGCCAAAAGAACGAGGGTACCAACTGCAACTGCCTTTGCTAGCTCAGCCTGACAGAAACTCAATTTCAGAGATGTTGTGTTGAAGAGGTGGGCATAGCTCAGAAACACCAGTGGGTTTTTGATTTAGACCAAGTAAGAACACAGATTAAGCTATTAAAAGACTTGCATCCAAGAACAAAGCTTGCCATTATACTCTGAGGCAGACAAAATATTTAATTCCAAACTAGAGAAAACCTAAGGTACAAGTTTCCTCTGGTAACTGGTGGTTGCTTTCTTTACTACTATTATTAGTAGTAGTAATCAGAGATTAGGATTTCAGATTATATCAGCTCCTGGAACAACTGTATCTGCAAACTTGCAGGGATCTACTATCCTTAAGCTATCCTTCCTGGAGCATGCTAAACTCATTCCTTCGAACACAGGGGATGAAAACCTTAAAACTCATTTTCCTCTGGTTACTTTCTGAGTCAGAAATTTTCAGTGTAAACTACACAGTTCAGTATGGAAAAAAATTTGTTTGTTAAAAAAATCTGTTTCATACACAATGTACTATCTTTACTCTCTTGGTTCTGAGTTCAATTTAGTTCTGTTTTCTGTCATAACTATTATTAAAACCTATATAGAAAATGTAACTATGGAGACACCCCTGTAACAGAAAAGTATTTTTAGTAATAAAGCTGCCTAAAAATAAATTTTTTAAAAAGTGGAAGATATTAACCTGAGGAGAAAGAGAAGGGAAGACAGAGACTAAAACTTGGTGGGGTTGGGGGTGGGGGAGAAAGAAGCATAAAATGCTACCTAAACTACGAAAAAAAAAAAAAAAACCCAAACCCAAATCCTATTTCATTTTCATATCCTAAATGGAAGAACTTCAGTCTGAAGTAGTGTGGGTGGGACTTACCATCAAGTGATCCAGGACTGACAGCTATGAACTGCCCCAACTGTATCCATAAGAGGATGAAGCAACTCATTAATAACGGATTGGTGGGTATGGGAATGATAAACACTACTATACCTAGAATTGCAGGTACAGATTAAGGGGAGAAAGAAAGAGAAAGTTAGAAAATACTGTGCAGGAAATACAGTCAGCTCAATGGTCCTGCATTCCTGACTTCCTTATTCTTTTCAGAGAAGTGAACCACAGTCAGTGCCAGTGCTTCTACAGAATTTAACAAAAGCAGCTTTTAGTCAAGCACAGAATGTGCACCATCAGCCATGATTCAAAATTCAATGTGGAAGTGCAAAGTATGAGAGAAAATATCTCACTGTTCCAGTGTGAACAGCTCAACTGCAAAATGCACAAACCCCCTGAACTTCAGCACTCTTTAGTGTCACACTCCCATTTATAGATTAAAAGAAACAGGGATAGAGAAGCAACACCAGCTTCTTCACCTGCTTTTGTACAAGAACAGACCTTTGGGCACTATTGCTGCAAAGAAGAAGGCTCAGCTCACTTTTTAAGAAATCCTCCAGTGATGGTATTTTTCAATTGACGTATTAGGAAAAATAAAGAGAGTTTTTCTAAAAATAAGAGATAATGTATGCTACAATGAGCCTTACCTTGAAAGGTTTGTCCCCACTGTGTGTCAGCATATGCCTCTGCAACCAGCTTTGACTTGTTGAAGGCGTATTATATACTTTGCAACCTTTCCACAAGCAAACAAACACCTAACAGAGTAAAAACGTTGTAAGTTTACCCAAGTCAGAGAGAACAGTAAATTAAAAGATCACATTAGAAAAGAACTCTGTTTCTACAACATTTCACAACACTTCAAAGAATTCTGAACAATAATCATTTATTTTGAAACACACTTCTCATATCTCACCAAGGAAAAAATAATTACAAGCCCAAGTATTCAATAAAAACAGGTCACTGGAAGAAAATACCAACAGACAGATGCTCCTGCAGATAAACACAATCCAGAGGAACAGGATCTGCTGTATTTGTGTTTGCACTCAGTATCTGTATCCACCAGATACGGAGACAGAACATTTTTAATGAAAAATTTGCATTTTCTAGGCAGCAGTTATAGACATAAAATAATTTACTCTCATAAGCAACCATTTTATTCCTTGAGCACGAAAAAGTAAAAACTCGTGATTGCAATGCAGTTTATATACTGGAGTTTTGCATTCTGAAATACCAGCTACCTCCAGTTAGGGCCTTATATTCCATTCCTGATGAAGGAAGTTACCACTTCTCATGGGATTCAAAATCTATGGGTGTTTTGTCATTCCAGAGTACAGAACAATCACATGCACAATAGTGCATTAAGGGGAGCAGAACTTACTCATGCTGCTTTTCTCTCTCCTCTCATTGTGTTTATCTGTAACTGAGGGAATAAAAAAGCTCAATGAACTTGCCTTTCATTAGAATTTCCTCAACAGGTCTGTGGGTGAAGGGAGGTAAAGCCCTAATTTGTCACAGCAAAAGAAAGTTCCCAGGAACAGCACTGTTCATAACACAGGTTTTCAGAAATGCAGGAAACTAATTGGATTTCAGTTTCTTGTTCTCTTTTGGAGAATAAAACCCCTCAACCTTCAAAAGATTTTATTTTCCAAATGCAAGAGCAGCCCCGGGAGTTGTGTGTTCTTGCTGTACAATGGATACATAACCCAGCTTTACCCAGACAAAGCTGGAAAGCCCTCAGTGCCTGTGACTGACCCAGACCTACTGCCACAAGGCCCAGGCACCTAAACCCCTGGGGTCTGCCACTCCCCAGTTCTGAGATCCCCTCAAAGGCACAGAATGGCAGTTTCTGGCAATTGTGGCTCTGCCACAGCTCCATAAGTGTGCTGGCATCTCCACCAGCAGCTGCAGGGCAGAGGCAAAGGTGTTCCTGTGAACTCACACACGGGGCAATACGAGCACTTGGGTTTGCAGCCACGCACCACAACTGCACACAAGGCTTCTTGGGAGTCCCTGCCAAAAAGCTGAACCCAAAATATTTCTGAAATCACATCTTTTGGAAGCAAAACTGTTTTGTCAAAAAGTTTCCCAGGCTCTTCATGGATGTATCTGGTTTGGACTGGAGCCATGACCTCGGTATTAGCTGGAAAAAAATTCATTTTACCATGCAAAGATGTTTGTCCTATTCCTTTCCATTCTCAATAAGCAACTACTTAACCCCCACTTTTCTTCAAATTTAGAGCCACTGCAGTTCAGCAACACCTGAAATCCCATCAAAAGCACAACACCATTTCCAACACGCTGGAACACCTCACCGGCAGGTGGCAGACAAATCCTGAAACAAACCCAGGATACAGCCCCATCCCACAGCACCACGCTGCAACTTCCCAAAAAATAAACTCCAGCAGGGGGTTCCAAAGTGTGAACTGAACGCAGCAGTTATCAGGCACTTCGTGTTTCCAACAACCTCCTCTTTCAAATATACAAACACAACATTTTCTAAACATATCTAAAATATCCACAAAACATGTCACATGAAATGTAAGTGACAAGAAATATAACACAGGGGGGAAAAAAACCCCAAACCAAAATCTGCAAAATCTTCCAGCCCCTTTTTAAGAATGCAAAGGAGTCATGGATGGGATAACAAAGATCCAAACACACCTTATTAATTTTATTGTTTCATCCAGGTTTCATGTAACACTTTTATACACCTGTGGACAGAACTCAGAAATCATCACATGGGTGGCTAAAAAGCCACTACACTGGATGGATGACTCTGCTTAGATACTGGACTGAAAAAAGCTATCAAATATGAAGCTGTAAAGTTCAATCATGCCAAAAAATATTAGCTAAATACAGTCAGAATCACAGCTGTCTCAGTGACACATTTACATAATAAATTATTTAAAGTAATGCAAATTAGTACTTTATTTAAGTTTCTTATTCACTGAAGATACAGTGCAACAGCCTAGTATTTTCTTTCTGACAAAGTGACAGGACAAAAAGTCAAAAGATAACAACTATTCTACTTCAAGAACTGATATTATCTCTCCCAGAACTTGAAGAGCTGCAACACACAGTCCCTAAAGCAGGCAGATTGCTTGTGCTGGATGTAAAGGTAGTTTACATGATATATTCCAGGCATCAGAGGTAATTTGGGAGCTTGAAGATGGGAGGTAGTTAAGTACAAAGTTGAAATTACTCTACTAGAAGATGTTTTTAAACATCGAAATTGAGACCAATTATCATTTGACCAGGGATTAGACTGGAATTTACATGCTTATATATGCAATTCAATTAAAAAAAAAAATAGATGCAATCATAAAGAAGGCAAACTTGCCATCAGTATTACACACAGAGCTGTTTTGTTAAGACTGTACCATTGAGTCAGCCTTGCACCTTCCCCATTACACATTCTGGATAGACTCTACCTGTAGTGAGATTCCTTTGGTAACAGTAATTAAGATGTGACTTCACCCGAGTTCACATGCAGGAACACGTACACTAAGAGTTTTAAGAAAATGAATTCCAAGTGTAAGCACTTAAAGACACATCAGTAGCTCCAGGATGTTGAGAAGACAACACACTATCAAAACCCTGGTAGTCTCAAATAATTTATTGAAAAGAACTGACTACATTCTTAAAAGTTAGGCCACTAACTTTGCTGTCACTAGTTACAAAACTGGAATTTTGAAACAGAAAACTTGCTACCGTCGCTCAAGAGCAAAATATTGGCAAGTAAGAAAGAAGGAAAACCCAAAAGCAACACGAACCCCTCCTCGCTGCCCATCCACGTGTATGGAGCGAATGTGATCGGCCAGGTCCGGGCTGGAGCTGAAGCAGGCGTGGCAGTGATCCCAACAACAGTTGTAGGCAATGCTCTTGGCAGAGGAGGCAGCCACTCCCTGGCCATTCATCATGACTGGCGTGGAACGCCCACTGGAAATTGTGCTGTCTACGTCCATGATAGTGCTGCTTATGCTGCAAGACAAAAAAACCCCACAACGGAATCAAAGCTTGTATTTGGTGCATGTCAACAGAGCAAATCACAACTGCAGCTCTTTTGTTTCAGATATATTTAGACGGGTTGAAAATAAAACCTTGCATAAATGTGGTTCGTTGCTTTATTAATAAATGTACAGTTAGGAAACAGCTACTATAAATCAACAGGGTAACTTCTTCTGGACACTGGGAACAAAAGGGAGGAATGGAAAATCTTCAATAAATGGAGCCCAGCATCCCCTGCCAACACTAGAGGCTTAAAAAGAACACAGCACTTCAGTTCTACAGAGGGTTCAAGGTGCTCCCACATGTCCCCAGCACAGCGTCCATCGTGTGCACGGTCTAAACTAATGCTGTTTGGTTTGGTTTAGCAAACCGTTTCCAGGGAAGGCAGAATCAGCAGAGGAAATCTGTGGCCAGCAGGGGTCACTTTCATCAATCAGCCTTTCTGCTCTGTATCTCAGCAGATACAGAGACAAGCATCAAACGGATCAGAAAAAAACTTGCAGAGTATGTGCTTTCCACAGATAAACTAAAAGTATGGAGATGGATGTTCTTGCTCATTAAATAGCTACTGATACACCTTTCTAAGTCTTGTTAACCTGCTCAGTTGCCATGAGGGCCTTTTAAGCTTTTCTCTTCCACAAAGCCACAGCATTACAGAGCAGCTCATCTTTGACAGAACCTCAAAGACCAGATGGTCAAATTTGCTTAAACAGGAATGAGCGAGATCAGCTTGCCTGTGGTCTTGGTCCAGTGGAGTTGTTAATGGGTGTGTTCAAAGGCTGGGATTTCTGCTACCTTTCTGAACAATTTTCTCAATGGCTGACTAACCTTGTTGTGGGGGAGAGGGGAAGTTTCCCAACACCTCATCAGAATTTCCAGTGCTGCAACTTGTGTCTCTTGCCTCTCACCCTTGGCAGCTGCAGCGTTGAGATGACTCTGCCTCCTCCATTGTTAAAGCTCCCTATCAGATCACTGAACACAGAAAAACCCTGCCCTCCTCCTCCCAAAACTGAACAAACACAGGCACTCAGCCTCTCCATGTACTGGATTTGCTCCGGCAGCCTAAGCACTTTTGAGAGCCTCCACCAGATCCTCTCAGATATGTATAACTGGGATTTGTTAAACCATTCTGCTTTTAAGGTACAGGTGCTGCTCCTTATTTTTACCATCAATTCACATGCCCAGTATTGTTCTATTACACACTGAGACAAATGAAAGAAAAAACACCATTAGTCAAAATCTGAAGATACATTAGCACATTTGCTCTTCTGCTGTAAAAGTCTCTACTAGTAATTTCTCACATTATCTGTATCTTTCTGAATCACTACTATGCTAGCAGTTTTTTTCTGTGACAGATTTGAAATAATCACATATATTTGCTTTGTTTACATTTCCCATTCTCACCCACCATGTAGATTTCACTGCATTTATGAATAAAATAGTGACTTGCCTTCGTCTAAACAACAGATTCCCTTTAGCAGTGCTCCCAGTTATAAGGTTTAGTTTTAACTACCCTGAGTAATTCGGTTTCATGAACAATCTCTTATCTCAAGAGATACCAGCAACATAACATATCCCAACCACAGAACCCTTATCTTCCAATTGATTTGCTTCCATCTGTTATTAAAACTGACCAACTTTTTCTAGGCCTTTGTCTTCCAAGTTAAAAAGAAAGTTTCAGATACGTTTTCAACACCTTTTTGCTTTAATGAAGGTATATCAAATACATAGTTCCAAAATGCTACACAAACACCACAAGCCTTTCTTCTACTCCCTCCCAAATTCAAACAAGGTTTGACAATGTAGAAGGCACAGCTCCCATCCATGGAAGTCATACAGGCTATTTGCTGCTACACAGCAAATTTCCATGTGTCCATTATTTTTATTTTCTTCCCTTTTCCACACCCTGAATACACAGAGCTTTCCGTGATCCTCCCCAGTAATCTTGATTCCTTTTATGACATACAACCTCCCAGTCTGTCACTAGCAAGTAAAAAAATATTCCACTGGCCCTGAGCTGAAGCTCCCAGCCCCGGCAGCATTAACAGCCACTAACTACATGTACTGTACCAGCATTTCAGGATCCCTGTAGGAAATTGTCACAAGCTTTTTCTGCAAAACCTGTTGCAAATAATCCTAATATTTCCACTGTGCCAGGCTCACAGCAGATACAGTATTTCCTTCTTTCTCAACTGATGTCTAGGGCAAAAACGATCCCCAAAAACAAACTCCGTAAAACCGCACTGTGAAAGCAAAATTTACTCATGATGATAGAAAAATTGAATAATTACTTATAGTTAATTGTGGCACCACCCCACCTCCCCCTCAGTTTAAGCTATCCAAATACAGCTTTCTCAAAACCACACTTGGAAGTAGGTTTGGACACACAGAATGGCACAAAGCCCAACCACTTGTGCCACAGGCAGTGCTGTTACACGGATCAGTGGTCCCCACAGGAAGCTGCTTAGCCAAGGGTGGCAAAGCACCGCACGTACAGCGCCGTGCAACAGCTGCCTCACTCCAGCCAGGGCAGAGAACAACCCTGCCCTTCCCACAGCTGAAAGCACCACAGAAAGCTGCTTCCCAAAGACTTTCAAGGAGGAGTTCAAGCTCCAAAGCTGTTCCCAGTCAGTAGGAGTTTCACACCCACAGCCAGCACTGGTCTGTTCTCACACACCCCACGAGCAGTACACGCTGCTGACGGAGAGGATGTGTGGAGCTGCTGGTCACAGGGCACAGCGTGAGGGGTATTCAACACAGCTCCCTGCGTTTGCAGTCTGCTCTCAGGTGGGAAAGGAATGAGAAAACAACCCTGAACAAGTTCTGTGAAAGCACTTTGGGGCAGGAGAGAAGTGTGCCCTCATGCAGGTGTGTGTGTGTGTGGTTTCTCTGCTCCACAGCTATGAAATCTGCTTAATTCCTCTAAGAAGCAAAAAACAAAATCCCTGAAAATTATCAACCCAAAGGATGAGAGTTTAGTTCACATTGCCAGTGCAGTGTAACATACCTTGACACAAAATCACAGGTCTCTAATTTTACAGCCTAAGGAATGCAAATGCTTAGGTTTTGTGGTTTCTTATAAGGTATCCTGCCTTCTTCTGGAGAAAAATATGTAAAAGTCAACTGATCCCAGCAAAAGCTATCATGACAAGTAGGGTTATTAATGACATAAGAAACCAGTAACACTTGGCAAGCTAATTTAGCTATTCTTGTTTAAATGTTTGCTGGGTTCAGGTTTAATAGCCTAAGTGTTTGCTAAGGGCTAACAGATTAACACGGTATCAAAATTCTGTATCAGAGGAACCAGAATAGAAAAAGGCTGCCCATAGCAGCTAAACCAAGCAGTATCATACAGAATTTGGAAATTGAGAACTAAATGCTACATTGGACTACAATTCTATAAGCTACTCAAAAGCCTGTCTAAAAATGGGAAAAAAATATAACTCAAATCCAGTCAAGCAGTAACAGCTTAATATTTAAGGCAAAATGCCCTCCTTCCTTCTAGTTTGAAGAACTTTGAGTACATTAAAGAGCACAGACAAATACTGCTGTAACAGAACCAACTAGAGAAACAACTCAATGGTCTGTAAAACAAAATGACCAGGAGTCACGCAACAAGAGATCACTAGGTTTGGATGCATTTTCTTGATAGATTTTTGATACACTCTAACATAAGAAACTCACTGCCCTGGGAGCACATTCCTTCTCTAGTAACAATCTGCTAAATAAAAATGTAACATACATTTTTTGTTTCCTCTTCTGTGCCTCCAGAACCAGTGCATTTCAGGTAGTCAGGTGCCTCCCAGTACTAACAAATCTAGAACTAGTTTCTGTCTCACTTAGCAAGTTCTGTCCCTCACTAAAGAGGTACAGGCTGCAAAGAGAATCTGTGAGAGACACAGCTCAGTGTGTGTAGTTTTCTCTCGTCTTTCATACACTGAGCAAAGTATCAGGAAGCTTTTCAGAGAATAGTCTGCAGTATATGTAACATCAAAGACACTGACTTGGGCGGTCTCTTGACCTGCCCATTTCGAGATGAAGCAGAAAGATAAGTTTTACAGTCAGAGCTGTGGCTGCTACTAAGTCTGTGAAGACTTAACTGCAACACTGTCTGTTAGAGCTGCCAATTACCCACTCTTTGGTTTCTCAGAATTTCAGAAAGAGCATGAGGACAGGACACACAAGTGAGATGTGTGCACAAACACTCAGCTCAAGATGGGCTGGACTACAGAAAAAGTGTGTGTATCCTTCAGTCTAGGAATGGGGCTTTTCAATCACACACGACTTTCTATGTGCTTGGGATGGTCTGACAGAGGGAACGGCTCTTTAACAAAGGGAAGGTAGTAATGGAAATCACATCCTTCTGCTTTCTCACCCCGAATCCGTAAAGCTTACAAGTGGGAAAGTAATAATGTGTGTAAGAGGGGAAAACAAAGTAAGAGAAACACAGACATCCTGGTAATAGAACAGAGACACTGAAACAGATTTTCAGCTCTCCAAGTTTAAAGCAAGTTTTTCTGCCTCTTGCTAAGCCCCTTTCTCACAGGCAGGAGATGTGCTTAAAGCCTGCCTGCCACTATCAAAGCAGAATGACACGAGCAGAACTGAAGTGCTTGTGGCATTCCCCTCTTGCCAGTGACAGACAGGTCTGGGTTTGCTCCCAAGCTGGAGGCAGGCTCCAGCTCCATTGTCATGGATGTATAGACCATGGCCTGATGAAGAACATTAGACATTTGAGTTTCAGAGAGTTCAGCTCAGGGGTCATCCCAAACAATAGAGCATCAAAAACAGTCACTGCTGGAGAGAGCCTGCATACACAATAGCAGTTTTTAAGAAGCACCATTCAAAAGACTGACTAATTACTAAAATTTAGAACTGTTACAGCAAGCACAACATGATCTTCGAGCTTATGTTGTCCCTATTTTCAACCTAATCAAGCACCTGAATCAACTTGATGAAAAAATCACAGGTCTAGAGGCAAGAACTGAATGTCCCTCTGAAATGCCTTACAAAACCCAGAGCTCATTTCACCAGGTCTGCAAACACCGGCCGTGTGTGCCAAATGCAGCAAGGCAGAACTGAAAACACAGAATCTTCTCACAGGGGTCAGACATTTTTCTCTCCTCCTACAAATTTTCCCTCTACCAAGAGATCAACAGCTTTGAAACAATATTGACATTTAAAATGAGTTCATTAAGCAAAAACATGCAAGCTTAAAATAGAGGATCATTACCTCAAAGGCATTGTTTCAGGTCTTATTTTTACCTGTACTTATTTTACCTGTGGCTAGAAATAGTACAATCTTCATTATCAAGAACATTAAGGTGTTTTTAGCAGCACTTTCATGTTAAACATGAGTGCTTGCACAATCAAATGCATCTACGTGATTAATTTAGTTCAAACTGTATTCAAAAACAATCCTGAAACAAAAAATAATACCTAAAAACTTGTAAGAAGCTGCCAGTCATTTTCACTTCATAGAAAACAAAAAGCATTTTTCAAGCACTTTAAGTTCTGGATTATTCTGTTTCTTTAAGGATCTGAGCCAAATTAAGCCACTACTGGAGTTATGTAAATATGGATATTTTCTATAAGGAAAAAAACGAAATCCAAATTATTCACAATTTAAAATGTACAAATTTTAAACTACATATTATACACCTGGGCCCTACTTTTTGTGTACATTTAAATGTGAATAAAACTATAATGAGACAATGATTTAATGTATTAAATAAAATGGTATACTGCACATCACTGCTGACACACACTTGGCTCTCCAAGGAGATTGTTTTCCTCACTACTGCAAGTAATACCTTCTGTTGAATTTAATGAATGAAATCCACAAAATGTATTCTTTCCCTGATTTTGTTAATCATTCAGAACAACAGAGAGTAAGAGTCGAGGAGGAACATCACCAAAAACCCTGAAAGAACAGCAAAATAATTGCATTTTCAGTTTCCACCAAGTCCCATTAGCAACTGTCCACTTGAAGCGGGAGCAGAGCC
Organism: Rhabdornis inornatus; assembly: GCA_013397075.1. Taxonomy (NCBI): domain Eukaryota; kingdom Metazoa; phylum Chordata; class Aves; order Passeriformes; family Rhabdornithidae; genus Rhabdornis; species Rhabdornis inornatus. Next base: position 77,445 of record VWZS01000729.1, on the reverse strand, counting down.
AGGCACTGAACACATGCACAAAAGCCCAATCAATTTGCTATTATACTTTTAATGTCTGCTAAACACAGTCCCAGCAGACCTTAACTGGAGTAACCTTCCCTGAGGCAAAGGCAGCCGGAACAGATGGGCCTTAGAGCGTGCCCCGAGGGTCAGCCACAGCCCTGCAGCCCATCCACAGGGGCTCAGCTCGGCTTAGAGCACCTCCACCCCCCAAAAGCACCAGCTGAGTTACACCAAACCATCCTGACACATCCTAGCCGCAAAATCCCCCTCGTGGAAAGCACCAAATGAACAAGGAACAGCAATTTCAACAAAGCATGCACTGCAGGGTCGCTGAAACCAGTGGTAGTGAGCAGCCATCCATCCATCCATCCAGCCACCCAGCCACCCATCCATCCAGCCACCCATCCAGCCAGCCAGCCACCCAGCCATCCATCCATCCAGCCACCCATCCAGCCAGCCAGCCACCCATCCAGCCATCCAGCCACCCATCCAGCCATCCAGCCACCCATCCAGCCACCCAGCCATCCAGCCAGCCACCCATCCAGCCAGCCACCCAGCCACCCATCCATCCAGCCACCCATCCATCCAGCCAGCCAGCCACCCACCCATCCATCCATCCACCCATCCATCCATCCAGCCAGCCAGCTGCACACTGCACTGTTCCGAGCTCTGAGAACAGCTTCTTCTGAAATGCACAGCGACAATCCAGCCACGGAACACCAAATCCACACACTGCCTCTGAAACCAAACCTTACTGGAACAAAGTAAACAGGGTAAGAACTAAAAAAACAAATAAAAATACCCTGCTAGTTGCTTTCTCTTTTACCAGTCAGTGAAATACTGATTCGTTTCCCCTTAGAGCTGCTGCTACATTGGTCTAACCCATGAGGGAAGATTAAGGAAGAAAACTGAGCTGTTACACTCAGACAAAACCACCTGAGAATATTGGGAACAGTGAATGACAGTCAGTCACATCTCACAGCAACTTCAAGGGTTAAAACCTAGAAATCAACAGAAAAGCTTTTACCACCTGGAAGACTAAGTCACAACTAGGTAGTAATCCCAAAAGAAAACAAACAGCACCAACTGCAATCATTCAATTACAAATACCCAGTCAAAACAGAAACATTGAAAGAAAATAATAATGACATGCATAGTTACATCGCCCAGCACCTCATTATTTTCATTTCACTAAGAAAACTCAAGTGAAAACAAAAGCTTCCCTGTTTTCCCCACTGCTCCTATTGTTTTTTAAGATAAGAGGTGGAAAACTGTGGTGTACAGCTCTGGCCAATGGACAAGCTCCACAAACACAACAGCTTTTCAACACCACCAAATTCAAAGCTATTTGCACTCCCTACTTTGCAATGCAATCAAAGATCAAGAGAAGATAAATCCTCACAAAACTCCAAAATTATCAAATTATTCACCTTCAGCTCCCTTCACTGAGAGGAGGATCTTCCACCTGTCCTATTTTAAAATACCTCCATCAATTCCAAACAGAACACAACAGATTAACAACAGAAATTGTTCTACTGGCTCCTAAACAAAATCAGAGGAAGAATACATTCCTATGTTTTTGTACTAAGATTTATTTTTTGCTGACATTAAATGAGTATCAAGCAAACTTTAATGCCAGCATCTTTCTGCAGTTGCTATCAGAACATCTGCATGGGGGTATCAGTGCACAATAAAATGCAGGGCTCAAGACAACTGTACACAGGTGGCCAAGGAGATTTCAGTTCATCTTTTTGCTCTATGATCTCCAAACGATCATGCCAATTTAAAAGTAAGATTAAAACAGGTCCTAAGAAAAACAGAGCCCCCAAAACATGAGCAATCACCACGAGCCAGCAACAGAGCAGAAAAGTTTGAGATTTGCCTGATCTGGTTTTGTTCTTCTGCCCATCTTTGGTAAATTTGGTATTTTATGATGCATCTAGATGCTAACAGACAAACTCCTCCCACTAAATTTCAGTAATTTATCAATTTAATTCCCTAAAACAAACATTTAAGTTTCACAAGCAAAACAGTTTGTCTTACTTCAATGGATGTAGTTTGATTGTGGCATGAAAATACCAAAATGCTTTAGAGCTCCTACAGCTCCTTTTCACTGAACTAGCAACCAGCCCAGAGAGAATCTTCCAAGGAGACAGAAAGCAACTTCGGCTACCTGCATATCTAAGGGGGCTTTTTTGGCTGATTTTGCTGAGAAAACCATTTACATTTAAACCTTTAAATAGAAAGTATCCAAAATAATTTCACGACTGATAATGATTATTTTCTGAGCTCAGGAAAACCTACCACAAGTAAGAAAAAAAAATAGCGTACATGAATAAACCACCATGGGAAAAAAAAAAAAAAACCCAAAACAAACAGAATACCTGGATTAAAAAAAAAAAAAAAAACAGGTTTGGAATGCAGCACCTTCTGCTCACGCCTGCTCTGGCACATGACATCCACAAAGACCCCTGGCAGACAGACAAAACAAGCACTCCACAGCCCTTCAGAGGCAAGGGAGGCAAAGCAGGGCAGCCAAAAAAATAATTCAAAGCAACACGAAGGCAACGTAAAGAAAAAAAAGACCATCATTTCCAAGACTGAATGATTGAAGAAAGCAGCCACTCACTTGGAAGCACTTGTGCTTCTGAATCAGCCCTAAGCATTCTTCTGGAAATGAAACCTATCAAATCAATGCTTAACACTGATTACATTATTCTAACAAGAACTTCTCAAAATGAGCAGACTCAAAAAGTGTTCATAAATTAACCTTAAAAACAAGACCGCAAAACTCTTTATTAAATATATCTATTGTTATATGACTACGATTAAAGCAACACAGAGGAAAATAAAAGAGCCATGAGAGAGAATTTTATGCAGCATGGCAAGTGGTAACATTAAAAACTTGTTTTTAAATTCTTTTTGAAGCAGCAGCAGCTTATTTTAGAGTAAAGCTACATCTAGATAAGGTATAAACACCTAGAAAAGGGAACAACACTGCAAACACTTCAGCCTGATAATATAAAACCAGGGAAGACAGGAAAGCTCTTTGAGATAGAGAAATTGAAGGAACTTAAAATAACAAACATGCACAGGAAACAAAACAAGACTGAGAAAGTGTGTTATGATTCACCACCTCTAGAGCTGTTTCCACTCTCCTGGATCACTTAATTTGATTATTTAGATTGTTAGCCCTAGAATATTTGGGCTCATAATACTTGCATAAGACAAACCCAGGTTATCAGAGGATTTGTAGCACACAGAGCAACTGGAAACACAACGAAGAAATGCGGAATGCCAAAATATCCGAGGAGCAGTGCAAAAACAGAGCAGGTTAAACATATGTGCCTTGTGATATGACAGCACAAAGATGACATTCTGCAAAAGGATTACACAAATCAAGAAACTGTACTCGGTTCTGCCTTAAAGATACAAATAAAACTGCCTTTCATTTCTGGGAACCATGTTATCTTCAACTTGATAATCTCCCTGAAAAGTTAGAGAGCAGCAACAAGTGGTTCACAATTTTCAGTCTTTACTGATAAAGGAGTGTGTTTACTAGCATAGGTTAGGAGAAACAGAGAAGGAAAACACTCACTAAAGAACCACCAGAAATAACTTATTTTTTTAACAGTGCTTCCCACTTTGAGAAGCATAATCACTAAGAATGCCTAATCAGCACTGGAAGATGGTGGTGTCAAGGAAATCTCATCTGCTGTATTACCCTCCCATTCTCCCAGCCTCAGGATCTCTCCCAAAACCCCAGAATGTGAAACACAGAAAACAAGTGGAACATAAAATGACCAAAGAAAGATGCAAACTCACAGAGCAGATCTAAAAAAATCCTTCAAGCTTCTGTTATCATGTTAAATTCAACTTAATACAGAAAAAAAAATACACAGCTAGGATAGCATTGTATAAAGTAGCAGCCTTGCCTATTCCTACTCAGTGAATACTTGCTCCTTCAAGTATTAACCAGGCACCAAAAGCAAAGAAACCAGCAAAGTACAACTCCACTAACTGGCTTGATTCATAATAAAAAGGTCAGAAGTTAAGGTTTGACTCCTGTTCTGTGGGACACTGAATTAACTTCGACTTGTACCAATTGTCTAAGCTATAACTTAGCATTCAAGCCAACCTAAGGAAGTCTACTTAAAGACATGCCAAAAGGAGTTTTATTTCAAAGGAAAAAGAAATATTTACATTTCTCTGTTTGCATATATTGAAAATATTTTCTTTGCACTTTTAAGATTTTTTTTTCATTAGAATCTAAGTCATTACTACAGCGTAATAAATTAAAATGATCAAAATAAGGACTTCAGTGCAGTTTTACAGCAGAGCTAGTAATTTATACAAAAGGCTACATGGAATGACATTAACAATAAGTGGAAATTCTTTATGCTAGGTTCTTATTTAGGCATATTTAATAAATTATAATACCTCTGTATGAGCCAACAGTAAGTTTTTACAAGCCTCAACTCAAACCACCAAGGTGCAGTTTTCTCCCTCTGACATTACACAAGCTGTTTGAATCACAGCACTCCTCTATGGTGCAAGAGGATGACAACAGGACTTTCATAACAAATCTTTTGCTTTCCCCTATCAAATGTCTTGGCATATACCTTAAGTAACCTCTATCAAAGAAAGAAAGTATCCATTAAACATTAGCAACAGAAGTTCAGCAAAATTTATTTAACAATGTAAATTCTCGTATAGCGAAGGAAATTAGATGTGGGAAAAGAAATCCCAGGTCCTTCTTGCTTTGCATTTTGCCATTGTTAAGGGGGAAAAAAAAGTACTTCAGCATCTCAAAAGGCTTCAGGAATTTTTCCCCAGTTCTTTGTTGGTTTTGAATGCTGCAAAACCACAACTGTAATCACTATCTTTGCATATCACAAAACCAATGATAAACAGCAAACACAACATAGAATATTTGTATTTCGTTTTCTAAAACAAATACTTTTGAACATGTTCATATTTAAATGAACCCCAGACAGAAAGCAAGTTATAAAAAAGAATCACTTACATGGATAGAAAACCAAAGAAATCTCTACCTCAGGGAATCTTACAAAATTACCACTTTGTAGTTTTGCAAGTCATACCATTGTATTTTTTAACAGCAGCTGGGAGAGTGGCTAAAGCTCACTGCTCATACAAAGTTCCTCATCCTCTTCTGTTCCTGTCTCCTGCACAACTAAACTGGAGATTGCATCCCCACCTGTTTCAAGGACTCCCTGCAATTACTTGGCTACTTTACAGCAGAGACCGATTTTTCACTTTCTTTGGGTTAAGTTCTCCTTTTCCCCTCAGGCTATCAGACACATCTCACTCCCTATAATCCCAGAAGTTTTCTGTGTGGATCTCACATCTTCCCCTTGCCAGAAACCTCTATTCCTGCCTGGAAAGCTCCATCTGCTTCTCATCTCCCTTCCATTCCAGCAGCAGACTGTTCTAAGCTGCCCCAAGGCGAGGGCTCCAGGTGGATTTCACACTGCTGACTTCCACACCAGCTCTGTGTGCTGCTCATTCCCCTGCTGCCCTTCTCCACACGGGCAGGGCTTTTAAATAAATATGTAAATGCATGGGAGGTACTAGAAAGCTGTGGACAGATCTGAGCAAGGGTGGCATGGTAGAACATTTCCACTGCATCATCCAAGAGAGTCGTTTTTATCTGTGACCAGCTCCAGAAATGTGATGTCACATCTCTGTCAAACGGCTGTTTCAGGCTGCATGTAACACCCTGTTTAACTTCACTGGAAAGTGAAACAGGGAAAGGAGAAAAAGAAAAGGGGGCAAAAAAGGAAAGACCAAGACAGTTTTTTTCCATTACTGCCTAGGAAATTCCCTGAAAAAACCCACCTATTAAACCATGTATTTAGAAGTCACCAGACTGGATGACGTCACAAACGTACACAAAACGCACACAGACCGGTGTGGATGTTCAAATCCTACATAAAAGCAAAACTATTTCTGTCTTAGCCTGAATAGCAAAATGTTTTTCTCAAATTCTGTGAAGTATATTTACATCTTACTACAATAACTATAACAGCTCATTATACCAAGCTCTTTTCATCTAGTTCACAAAAAGACCTCATGTTAACCACTCAATTATACCAACCAACAGCTTTAGTAATAAAGATACTCACCATACAAAATATCTGGGCTGTTTTGTTTTCCCATCAAAAGCTATTTTCTCCCGTGCCAGAAAGGCCTGAACATAACCATTACCGAAACAAGGGGTTTATTTTGCAATTTGAAAGCAAATAACTACAGCAACAATAAATGCAGTTAGAAATACTGCAAATACAATTTTCAGCAGAATTTCTGAAACTTGGGTAAACTTCTGTATAGCTCACTGTGACATGGCAATATTACACACACTCAAAAAAAAAATTTAACGACTTAACCACCCTGCCATAAGTGCTAATGAATGATTCTTCACTTCCTGCATAGGAACAAGTGAGACTACACAGCAAAGAGAGGCCTGAAGCACTTTTTAATCTGGTCACATGGATCCATGAAACACACCTATTAGTACCACATGTCCTCCATATTATATTTCAAATTTATTGTTCTGCCTTCATAAATGTCACTCTTACAATTTACGTGCCACTGCCAAGTCAATCGTGAAAGTTCTTCACTTTTAAGATTTTAAAAGATAGACAAACACACGGGCAGGGCTTATTAAAAGACTTATTATAATTAAAACTAGTATTTTTAAATCAGCATATGTCTTAAAGGTTGACAAGGCCTTAATTTTACATGAGATTTAAAAAAACTCAGACTAGAACCTGGAATTTTCATGTCTAAACCTCTTATCTTTCAACCCATTAGTTCCACACTGTCATTTCACTCAGTAAAATGAAAAAACTTCACAATCTGAAGCACAAAAAAGTTTACTACTGAAAAGCTTATCTGAAATGTGTTTTCAAAACTGCTCATGTATTAAATAGGAACAGAATAATAACAGAAGCATTTCTAGAAGTATTTAGCAAGTCTGATGAGTCTTATGTGGTTAAGAACACAAACTGTCATGGAGTATTACTGAGTATTCCTTGAGTCAGGGCCTCTCAATAACTGACTTGTTGGTGAATAACAAAAAACATGAAAAGGTTACCCCCCCCCAAAAAAAAAAAAAAAAAAAAAAAAAGGGGAAAAAAAAAAAAAAAAAAAAAGAAAAGAAAGTCTTACAAGCTCCATGAAAATTGCCTGTGAGTAGGATGGACATTATTCAGTGCTGTGCCTAAGGGAAAGATTACCACATAGGTCCAAAGACAACCTGTTACACTTGGCCTACCAGCACATCAATCAGCACTCACAGGTCACTCAGCACAGCTCATCCTGCAGCTCAAATGCACCTTTTCCATGCTCCTTGCCCAGTCAGGAGGAGGAGGGAGCAAAGGATAAACTGCTAAGAGGACTAAAGATAATGTAAGGACACTAAAGCAGAGGTAACTTCTAGGTGACAGTACAAACACACAAGACAAATTCACAAGGATGAACAAAAAAGCTCTTCGTACAGATTTACTACTCAAAATTTCTGCCTAACAGCTTCTTTAAAACTGCAAGACCTACCACTGTTTTCTAAATCCAACAAAATCTGACGATGAAACTATTTCAGATTTAAATATATTTCCATAATAAGTGTTCCAGTAAACAATATTTAAATTATTTCAGTAAACTAAGTGTCTGTAAGAAAATACCATAATTCAGCAATAACAACACCAGGGAGCTGCAGATGCATCTCCACTGCACTCAGCTCAGCTGGTTTATACCCAAATCCATGCATTTGCTTAGGTCCAGCTTCAGTGTTTATAGTTAACTGATCCATCCTTTTTTCTTTTCAAGTCCTGTCAAATGTTTCTCAGCATTGCAGCAAGAGCAGCAGCTCCAGAGGACTCTGGAGGAACACATCCATGCTTTCAGCACAGGGCCCAAACTGGGGAAAGCCACAAGAAAATGAGCAGCCTTCACGTGCTGATAACAGTCTTTGTTCCAACTGTAAATCCAGAGGATCACTAGGCTCCAATGCAGACTATTATTACTCAGCCAGCTGATCTGAGCCTGCTCACAAATCACAGACAAACTCCTGCACAGCAGTGGGAACTTTGCAGAATTCCCAGGGCAAACATGGAAGCACTACAGATGGACGAGATAGCTGTCAGTCCTAGAGCTACTGCACTGAACTCTCCTGCTGAGCTGAAAATGCCACCTCGGTTATTTACCCTAGGCATGTATCAGCCTGGGTTTCTTGGGAGGGAAGACAAGGAAAATGTAACAAAGTATAAAATCTATCTGTGTGCATGGAAACTGAGAGTTAAAATCCATCCTAAATTTCAGGGCACTGACAGTCACCTCTATTTCTCATGTTATTATAAATACTGACGAACTTCCTACAAATTATTTTTTCTGTCAGCAGATACTCTCAAAGTACAACAAAATGTTAAAAATAGAAGTTGCTGAACAGTAGCTCTACTCTTACCATATGCAAGACTTTCCTCTTCCTCTGCTTCGTTTGTATTTGATATCACAAAACGAAAAATGAGAGATAACAACGTGAAGAATGATAAAGAACATGCACAAGGAAATGGGAATTTGATCACTCATGGAATTCAGGCCCTCTTACCACACCCTTTTATTCATTCAAATTTTCTGAAGAGGAAGCAAGAAAAAAAATCCCAAGCCCAGGGGCATGATCTGAATGTTACCAAACCTGCTGACAGGAGGAGAGTCTTTACCAGGTACACTCTCCTTCCAGCTTCCTCTGGCTAAACCCAAGCCTGTAGCTCCATCTCTTCCCTTTCCTCTCCATTCTCTCCCCAGGGAATCTTACTTTACAACACAGGGAGAGTTCCTCAGTTCCTTTACAACACACACACCGAGTTCCTCAGGACGTTGGAGACACAGGGGGCCAGCAAAGGTCATGAAGTACTGTACAATAAACTATCCCATATAGAACAACACTTCATAGACAAAATTCTCTAATAGTCACAAAACTCACACTTGAATTCAGAGGTGACCAAACCAATGAATGATGAATTCCTTCAGGATTTCAGTGTATTATTATATACCTGTGCCTCCACCCTTAAGTCTGAAATGTTTCCAGCTCTTCCTTGGTATTTCACTATTTCAATTTACACACTCTAACTCTTCAGCACATCCCCTACCTTTTGCAACACTCTGCTTGTCTGTGAGATCATCTGAAAGGCACAGGATTATGTTGTGGCTGCCTTCCAAGCAGCAGCAATCATTTGGATCACAATGTCAAGCAAGCAACAAGCTGGACTACATGTGACAAAAATCATGAAGCATTCTAACACGCTGCAGCGAAGAGTGCACACCAAACGAAATTTCCCAACACCAGGAATAACAAATGGCACTCTTGGTAGCATTGCTCTTTTTCCCACCAATTCCACAAGCAGGCCTTAGAACAACAGCACAAAATGAACTCTCAACACCCTAAGTTTTCATCCTGGCAGGTCACGATAAAACTTTGCAAGGATTAAAAACAAGGCACAGTCGTTATTTAAACCACTGAACACAAAAAGAGTCCCGCTCCCGCAAGGGAGCCTGTACTGGTGGTAGGGGAAGGAGCAAGGACCCACTCACGTGGATTTAACCACGTACAGCCAGAGGACCACGAGAACAATGACAGAGAAAGAAAGTAGCAACCAGCTCTGGAGTGCACAGGGCAAGGCATAATGATGCTACTTCCAGAAAACCCCTGCGAGTTATTTCTGTTATTTCCTCAACCCAGACATGCACTTGGATAAGATCAGGATTAGATTTAGACTTTCATTCTATGAAAAACAAGCAACTGTTATCTTAAAGCTCCTTTATGTACCTGGTGTTTTTCCAGAAGTCGGCTACCATACTTAGTCAATTGCACATAAAATCTCAGCTTTTGAAAGAAACAAAAAACAAACGAAACCTACAAACAAACCCCAACATCCACACCCCCCTTCCACTTGCATCAGGTTAGGAGAAGGAAAATAGGACTTCTATGAGTCTCAAAAGTCTGATGGAAACCAAAGACTTGAATTCTTTTCTGTCTTCTTAAGACGTTTAGGCCAATTACATGGTTTTGGGGAACTCTGACTCACGAGGGGTTTGCTGGGCTGGTTTTAATCTTCGAGGTTAGGTCTAGTCATGCTCCATTTTCATTCTGAAATATGGGTATTTGTATAGTCACAAAGATTTTGATCTAACATTTATTCACAGTACATTTCTGGACCAAACCATGCAATTCTCCACACTTAACAGTGAAACTATCTTAAGAAAATACAAATAAAATTCTAATTGTTACTTAACTGGAGCTACTCTAGCAGGGAAGTCTGATACTTTTTTGCTAAACACACAGGAAAAAGTGTACAAGTTTCTTAAACTATTTGAAAGGTCTAACTAGTAAGAGGCACACAGCACTTGCACACTGCTTTTACATCCTTTTTCCATCCTATTTTCAGTTTTTCAAGTAAACTGTCGCATACAACATCCAGACCTACTACATAAGCCACGTTCTTTGAAATGATTGACTTAGTAGGGTGAAACAGACCTGAACGGTAGAATTCAACCATGTGTGAGAATTCGGTTGTGCCTTTTCACCAGAATCGAGCTAGAATCTTGGTAAAACTAAATGTGTAGCTCTAACATATGAAAGCTCAAGAACCCATCTTTACAGATTCTGTAATTCACAATTACAGAACTCACTCAAAGATGACTCTGAGCCTCCAAATGCTGAGCCTCACTTCACACTGTGCATGATTACTACTTGTGCACACGTAATGCAGGAAAGGCTGGTCTCCTTTTTATTTTAGTAAACTCGGTTTTTTTCCTCTCACGTTTTAAGAGGTTTTCACTCGGTTTTCTCCCTCTAGAGCACAGCCCGTGCTGCAGGGGCAGGTAAAACCGCATCCAGAGATGCATTTCCCATCCCGAAGCTTCAGCGCACCCCACCTGCGCGCCGGCGCAAGGCACAGCCCCGGAGAGCCCCGAGAGCACCATCTGAGAAAAATCCGCAGCTTCCGAGGAAAGAGGCCCCGCAGGAGGAGGAGGAGGAGGCAGCGCCCGGCGGGGCCGCTCGGGGCTCTCCCGGCCCCCTCCTCCGCAGGCAGGCCCGGGGGCCCGAGCAGCAGGGCGGGGGCCCGGCACAAGTTGGCCGCACAAACCTGTGGCTGCCGTGCCGGCCCCGCGGCCCGGAGCGGGGCGGCGCCCGGGGAACGGCGGCTGCCGAGGCGGGGGCGCGGCCGGACACTGACCTGTCCTCCGAGTCCATGCGGCTGAGGGGCTCCCCGTCCGAGGACATCTCCAGGCTGCCCCGCCGGCCCCCCGACGTGGCGCTGCCGCAGCTGCTGCCGCCGCCCGTGCCGGGGCCGGTGCCGTATCCCTCGTCGCCGCCGCTGGACACGCTGCTGGAGCTGCTGCCGCCCCCGCCGCCGCCGCCGCGGCCCGGCCCGTCCTCCTGGCTGCCCCGGGGGCCCTTGGGCTCCTCCTTGG
>VWZS01000729.1:35441-65623 GCA_013397075.1 Rhabdornis inornatus | reverse complement strand
GCCGCACGCGCTACGGAGCGCGCCCGGGGACAAACAACGCGGGAAAGAGGGCGGAGCGGCGGCGGCCTCCGCCCCCGGCGGGAAGGGATCCCGGCTTGAGTCTGCCGGGGATCCATCCCACCGGGAATCCCCCAGGGAGCCAGGCTGGAATTCTCTAAGGATCTCACCCCCGGAGATCCCGGCTAGAGTCCCCCGGGCACGCCGGCTGGAATCCCCCGGGCATCCCGGTTCGAGTTCCCCGGGCATCCCGGTTGGAATTCTCCAGGGATCCCGGCTGGAATCCCCCGGGCATCCCGGTTGGAATCCCCCGGGCATCCCGGCTGGAATTCTCCAAGGATCCCGGCTGGAATCCCCCGGGCATCCCGGTTCGAATCCCTTGGGGATCCCGGCTGGAATTCTCCAAGGATCCCGGCTGGAATCCCCCGGGCATCCCGGTTCGAATCCCCCGGGGATCCCGGCCGGAATTCTCCAAGGATCCCGGTTCGAGCCCCTCGGGCGTCCCGGCGCCCCGCTGGCATGCCGTGATCCCAGCCCGCGGCTCCATGGATAGCGGGGCGCGCCGCGGGACGCGCCGGGAATGAAGCGCTGCCGGTCCCCCCGGCTCGCTGCAGGACAGATCCCGGCAGGAGCGGTGTCCCGGAGCGGGGCACGGACATGCCCGGCTGGCGCTGCCGGAGCGGGGTGGCTCCGGTGGCACCGGGATCGCTCCGGTGGCACCGGGCGCTGCGGGTCCTCCCACGGGCACGGGGCGGGAACGCGGCACACGGAGCGCACGGAATGGGAGAGCCCAGCTCCTCGGGAAGGGCTGCGGGAAACACCCGGGCAGGAGAGCCACAGCACGGCTCGAGGCGGAGAGACACCGGGAAAAGGGGGACACCGGGAACAGGGGGGACACCGGGAAAAGGGGGACACCGGGAACAGGGGGGACACCGGGAACGGGGGGGACACCGGGAACGGGGGGGACACCGGGAACAGGGGGGGACACCGGGAACAAGGGGGGACACCGGGAACAGGGTTCCTGCGCCACTGACAAACGCGCTCCGTGCAGTGAGGAGGGAGAATAAACCTGCATTGGCAGGGAAGAGGCTTCCTGGCTCCCGGGGAAAAGCTGTGTGACCAACTGTGGGATATCACAGGATGGCTTGGGTTGGAAGGAACCTTAGAGATCATCTCATTCCAAACCCCTGCCATGGCAGGGACACCTTCCACTGTCCCAGGTAGCTCGGAGCCCCATCCAACCTGGCACTGGACACTTCCAGGGATCCAGGGGCAGCCACAGCTGCTCTGGGCACCCTGTGCCAGGGCCTGCCCACCCTCCCAGGGAACAATTCCTTCCTCATACCCAATCTAAAATTATGGATGTATAAAAGGGGAAAGGCAAAATCTCAACAGGATGGCTGTCAATCACATACAAGCCCTCAGAACAAAGTTTGAAAATTAAGGTCATTTAATGATCATGTAAAATGGGATAAAGTTTTCTGTAAAGCACAGAGGATGGGGATTTGCAGTAGAACAGAAAGGCAGAATCTGAACACAGAGATAAAAGGTAGTTTCACAAATTATTGGAGAGATGAAATTGAAAGCTATTCAATCAAAGGTAAATAAATCAAAATTAATAAAACGCTATTCCCTGTGAATTTTAAATATCTTACATATGTCAGTCTTTAGCCAATGCTTACAGAGCTTGCCACAATTAAAACAAAAATCATGAAGCCGTGGTAGTTAAGTTTAAAAACAAACTGCAAAACCCAGAACCACAACTCAGCCCAGAAAAGCATTGTGCCCTCTGCACGTGAGGAAGAGCATCAGCAACCCAAATTACAGCAGGCATATCTGGCATGTCCACAGAGATCCTGGGTTCCAGGAAAAGTTAACTGCACTGGATTAAAATCTGGAGAAGGTGCTCCAAAGAGCTGCATTTGCAGAGCTGGGAATGGCTCCCAGCCCATCCACAGATGCAGTTGTGAGCAGCAACAAGAACAAGCTGTGGTGGAGCAGCATCGAGATAGAGAGCCACAGCATTGGAACAGCAACGGGGGCTTGGGGACTCAACATTGAATTAATCTCTGAAAACAAACCAGTAACACATTTAGCCTGCAGAGGAGCATAAGCAAATTTTGGAAACCAGCAACAATGAAAAAGTGATGATAGCTCCTCAGATTTCTTGAAGCCAGCCTCAGATAGAAAGTGGAAATGCTAAGAATGCTTAAAAAAAAAAAAAACGCAGGGGAGGAAAAAAAGACAAGAACAGCTGCAATGCTGTTTCTCATCTGTGCAAGACGTGTATTGCAGGTCTCCTGACTCCACCAAAACAGTCCCCAGACCCCGAGTTTGTGTTCCCTGTTGTGCCTGTCCTCCTGCTCAGTGTGTGCTGTGCTTTGCTCTCTGTTGGGGAAGGCGTGGGGATCCCGAGTGGGTGATGCAGTCCCTGCTCTGATTAAACACGAGGTGTGACATTTCAAACATAACCCACCCTCGGATCCAGTCCAGGAACGGCAGTAGCTGAAATAATTGCGATGCCTCTGTTAGCCACTGATGCCCTTGTGCAGTTCTGTGCTGCAGCAAGGGACAGAATCAGAGAGGTGTCAGATCATGAGAAACCAAAACTACATTAAGAACTTCGGTAAAAGACACCCTTCCCAAACGATGAGATAGCGGGGAGAAAAGTGATCACGAAAGCTCTGATGTAAATTGTCCTGATGTGTGCTCAGGGCCATCAGTGTGTTTTTTCCCCCGGTCCCTCTGGGTTTCTGGAGGTGCTGTGTGCCCGCACAGGCTCCTTGTGTTCGGCACTGAGAGGAGCAGGGCGATTCCACCTTTCCCCCCTCCTAAGCCAGCTCATTAGGTAATTTGTGTATTCAGAGAGGGTCAGGAGAGGAAACCTCAGGACGTTTCTATTTTCTGATGGAAATCACTTGGCATTTATGCAAGCGCTCGGCACCAGCGGGGTCACTACTGCAGCAGGCGGTCAGAGGAGAAAAAGCCCGTGATGACCTCTTGGTGTCCTGCTCTCAGGTTTTCAAACGCACAAAATTCTGTGTCCAGGCTCGGCGCTTGAGTGCTGTAATAAAGTCCTGATGTAGTGCAAGCAGCAGTGATTATTGCTCACCAAGCTTTCCGAAGCTACGTTTCCTTTTTCTCCAAGGTTTTTTGACTTTTCAAACCTCTCGAAAGAGCTCTGTCAGAGAACAGGTGATTCTGCAGCTTGCAAAAGCATCTAAATCATTTACATTTGAATGCTGTGATAAAAGCTCAAAGGAGGAGACTCCTGTTAGGAAATCCTTTGGATTAAATCACACCATTCACTTGGGCTTTGCGGGTGGATGTTGCTCTGTCGCTCACACCAAGGGTTTCTGGTTTGCTCAGTCTAGCTTGGTACACCTTACAACGATGCTTTAAAGCTCAGACATTTGTGCGGAGGAATCAACAAAGTACAAAATAATAAAATAAATTTTAAGAAACGCGGTAGTTAAACCAGGAAAAGCCTATTCACAGGCAAAGATTCCAAGCAGGACCATTAGTTCAAGAACAAACAACTTGTAGAGGCAGCAGAGCAGGGAGAAGTGAAGATTTTATTCTCTTACCTCAGGAACACCAGGGTGCAGGGCATTCACACTGACAGCAGGATCAGGAACAAGCACACTCCACAGAAGTAGTTTCTTCTTTTCTTGATTCACAGCAATTTTGCTGTTTTGTGGGGTTTTCTTGAAGGACACTTAGGTGAGATCACCAGAAGATGTATGTAAAGCAGGTTTCTTGAGGTTTGTTCCCTAACTTTGATCAGCATTACAGTAAGGACTGTGATATACAGTACACAAGCAAAGCACTTCAAAACAGCAAGAAAGGCCGATAGAGAGAGGAGAAAAATTAAACAGGCCTGAGGTACAGGAAAGGTGGCATCCAGCCTTACACTTGTTAGGACACCAGGAGAGATTCTGTAGAGCCCAGCATTTGGTCCCTGAGCTCCCTTCTCCACCCCCTGCCTCCCATGCATGTCTCAAGCAGTGCAGGAAATTCCTGCTGCCTGCACCTCATGGCTCACCTTGCTCAGCATTCTGCCTACTCAGCAGCTTCTGGGAGCTGCACCCTTCCCTTCTCTGTGCCCCACCCTAATTCAAGGTCT
Source organism: Rhabdornis inornatus (assembly GCA_013397075.1). Lineage (NCBI taxonomy): Eukaryota > Metazoa > Chordata > Aves > Passeriformes > Rhabdornithidae > Rhabdornis > Rhabdornis inornatus. Next base: position 61,500 of record VWZS01000729.1, on the reverse strand, counting down.
GCAGGGACAGGCTGCCATCTCTCACTGCTTCCAGGTTCCTTTTTCTTTTCCTTTTCCTTTTCCTTTTCCTTTTCCTTTTCCTTTTCCTTTTCCTTTTCCTTTTCCTTTTCCTTTTCCTTCCCTTCAGACTGGGCTGAAATTGCCCCATGATGCAATTGAGACCCCACCCTCTCCTGCAGCACCCAGCTAATTCTCCCTTTAAACTCAGCTTCCATGCTCTTTTCTTTTTCGAGCTGCCTTTCATCTTTTGTCTGCTCAGAAACCACGATGTAAGGAACTACAAGCCATGCTTGGCTTGGGCCGAGCTGCAGGGAATGTGGGTTGGGAAAGGGTCCCTGTTCTCCCCCCTGGAGTGCTGAGCCCTCTCTGGGACTGTAAATGGCTTTGAAAATCACTTTGCAGCCAAATGAATTTTCAATACTGCTTGGGACCTTCTTCCCCCTCTGCCCTGCCCCTGCTTTGTGTCACGCTGATCTGCTGCCTCTTCTCTGGTGCCAGCACAGCTATCCCTGAAATTCCTGCCACGACCCAGACCAGGGAACTGCTCTTAGTGGTAACTAGGAGGAAAAAAAATAAAATGGCATTCTGTTCCTGTTAGGTCGTGAAGCTTCAGAAAGCTCCAGGCAGCTCAGTCGAATGTAACACTCTGGGGATGGGGAAAAGAGGAGCAGAAAACGTTAAAAACTTGCTAAGGTGACACAACGGACCAGGGGTTACTTCAGGAGTGGAAAACCCCATTCTGGAGCTCATCCCAAAGCACATCCTAACATTCATTATCTTAAACTCGTGCCAGCCCGGTGGAGATGAGGGCATCTCTGCTTTAAGCCATCTACAAACACAGACAGTGAGAGGAGGGCCGTGTTCCATAGATATTCTGATGTAATTGGAAGGAATCAGGTACCTTACAGGCAGATGAAACCACTAAAATGCACACTAATTGATGCTCGATTTGTTGTCAAAGTATATTGAAGGAAAACAGGAAATGTAAAATAACAAAGAAAATTTCTTATAACTGAAAGATAAAAAGCTGTGGGTTCAAGGTGTTAGGGGGCTTTGTAATATGGTTTATTGATGTGCTCTACAGGTTGCTGCAAAACCTGAAATATAAGCACAGAATTTCAAGTAGGCACTAATTCAGCTGTGATATCCTTGTAGTTATTATAGATACCACTGGGAATGAACTTGGAATTTGCTTCAGAAACAAAAGCTGCTCGCAGTACATTTGCACTGGTAAAACTGAATATGAACCCTGTCACCCCATGTCTCTCCATTTTTGTGACTTCCAGGGACTTGCACATGTATGTGCTAAAAATGCATTGCATTTTTCTTTGAAATTATTGGGGAAGTTTTTCAAATGCCACATTGGAAAATTTAAATAACTGATGCAATATATCATATGAACAGGTAAAACAGTAATATATGAGGGACTGTACAAGCAAACAGAGCATCTTTTCTCTGCCATCAGTATTGTCAATATTTTTATTTATGACTAAAAAGCCTACATAAATGATTAGAAATACTTTCTTTTCCTCCCAAAGTATCCTAAACCTCCTTGTGTACATTTTCTTTTTGGCACAGTTTGTTCTTTTTCGGTAAAGGCAGCCAAAATTCTTAAGTGTCAGAAGAATCAACATCCTAAAATGCTGTCATTTAGATTCATTTTAGCCAGAGATAATTAAAATATTTGCTTCCAGATTATAGAGTCTTTACATGCTGTTAATTTGGGGAATTGGTTTTCTCAACATTCTTATGCAAAGCAGAGCTGGATTCCAGCTTTAAATGAAGGTGTGTGCCTGGGCACATGTAGAGGGTTGTCAGCAGTATGTTCATTTATTTTCTGCAGGTCACTTGCTGCAGAACCTCACAGCAAAACCAGGGGAGGTCATCCCAGCTGAGGGGGCAATTATGCACAAGCACACCAGGCAGTAAATCCCCTTTTTTTCTCTAAAAATATAGATGTGAAGTCAGGAGCAGAGATTTTTTTTTTTGACACACGGAAATTCTTTTCAAAAACCATAAAAGTAATCAAGATCTTGCGTGTTGCAAAACCGGTGTGTAACCATTACAACCAAACAAAAATGCATAATTAATTGAATGCTAATTAAATACAAATCACAGCTTGGAAGGAGTACAAGTTTACAACAGCTTTTCCGTGTTCTAGGATTACTTTAAAACTCCCCTTCTTCAGCTTGTGGTAACTCACTTTTCAGTTTGTGGGTAAGCAGAATATGGATTTTCCATAGAACGGTTTTAGATTTCTTTAAATTAATGTTTCATAAAATTGAAACGAAAATCCCCTTCCAGAAATCTAGGTATAAAGTTTGTGCCTTTTTTTTTTCCCCTCTCTTTTCTTAAAAGAATCTGTCCTTCCAAGACCAAGCTCTTGTGGGCACGTCCTTCCTAACAAAGCTCAGCTTTCCAGAACGTGGCTGAAGATAATTAAGGGAGTGGAGCTTGTCAGAGGAGGAGAGGCTGAGAGAGCTCAGCCCCAAAAGGTGAAGGCTCAGGGGGATCTTCTCAAGGTATAAATATGTGAGAGGGGAAGGAAAGGAGATGGAGCCAGACTCAGTGGTGTCTGGTGAGGGCAAGAGCCAATGGTCACAAGCTGAGATGCAGAAAATTAATCCTATTTAAACATAAGAAGAAACTTTTTCACTTTCAAGCAGTGGAAAAAATTGCCCGGAGAGGTTGTGGCATCTTTATTTGTGAGGTTATTCAAACCACATCTGGACATGGTCCTGAGCAGCCTGTTCCAGCTGTTGCTGCTTGGAGCAGGGGGCTTGGGCTCTGTGACCCCCTGAGGTGCCTTCCAGCCTTCACTTTTCTGTGATTCTGTAAAATTGAGATATTATTCCCATGTTCCACAGAGACACAGGCTTTGCTAAGTCTGCAAACCAGTAAGTGTCTTTCTGGGTTCCCAAAGATCACCCTGGCTTTGTCCCAGGCTGCCGTGGGGGTGACAGTCACTCCCACACTGCTCCCTGCAGCATGCTTTGTAAAGATGGGAAGGGATCCTGGTGGGAGCCACAGCAGCTGAGCTGAGCCCTGGCTCCCTGCAGGCAGGTTTGGATGCAGCCCCAAACACTGGTGGCTCCATTCAGAATTCCCACAGGAGCACAGATGACAAATTTAGGGTCCTGCTCCATCCCATGAGATTAGAAATGACAAGCAAGGAGATTATGTGTTCTCCATGACTGCCAGGTCTTGGCAGGCTAGAGACTTAGGGAGGGAGGTTATCCATGAGAGAGGCATTTATCACACTCTGGCCAGCCTCGGGTGAGATACTGTCTTGGGGAAGGTGTCAAAGCCCAGGTTTCCCAAAACCTTAACAGCAGGACAATTCATCTTCTCTCCCCACTGCTCATGTTACAAGAAAAATTCAGGTCATGGGAAGTTTATCAAACAGCTAGAGATATACAGAATTGGTTTATTTAAATAGAATTTATTATTTGTTAGGCTTGAGCACAAGCAAACACATGAATTTCAGAGGAGTTCAAAATTGCATCCAAAGACATGAATTGCCATTATTAGGGCATTCACTGCACAGAGAAGTCATACTCAAATTAATCAAAACTAATTTAACAATTACAAAGCCAGCAGGATGATTTCATTGTCGTTTGCCACTAATGGCAAATGTTTATTATAGATAGTGTATTTGTCTTCTGAGCTATTAAAACACCGTTTGCTATTCATAACTCCTCAAACCTTTCCTGTAAGATGAAGGATCCATCATGTCCATGGAAAGGAAGCCAAGCCTGTAGAAGTACAGCACCCCTCCCTATTCTCAATCAATCAAATCTGAGAGAGAGAGAGAGAGAGAGGGGGACTGATGAGAACAACCTACTTTTCTGTGCAAGGCATTCACTGAATGTGAAAAGGGGTTTCAGCAGGGCCGAGAAAGTAGCTGTTGTCATGACAGCACTGGGAAGCCCAGGGACTGAAAAGATCTTCATCAGCTCACTGCAGCAATTCTGTGCCAAAGGAGCTGTGCTGCCTGTCTGCACGCTGACAACAGAGCCAGGGGAATGCCTGCTTGTCAAACCTCCTGGTTTCACTGCAAGCTTCCCCACTCCTGGCCTCTGAGGCTGGGATATAGCTGCACCCTNAACCCCCCCCCGAAAAAAAAAAAAAAAAAAAAAAAAAAATTAATCTCTCCTGCCCGCCTCCCTCCCCTTCAATACTCCCCACACTTTCTGTTTCTCTCTCTGGTTTAACAAGGGCAGCACCCAGCCTTCTTGCACCCCCTTCTGCCACAAAATCGCCATGCTGAGGGCAGCAGCAGCCTGTAAAAACCCAGTGAAATCCCAGCACATCCTGCAGCCCCGCTCCATCGATGGAATGACTGCCACTCCTGCATCCTGGATGCTCTGGGGTTGGCCTGGCAGCTCTGGGGCAAGAGGCTGAGGGTTTCTGTGGCAGGATCTGCCCCTCGGGGTCACTCCACCTTGGCAGGGTGGAATGTTACCTGGTCAGCCCTGGCCACTCCAGCCCAAGGCAGTGCATTGCCTCTCACCCTGAGCCAGGCAGCCTGCTCTGTGCCACTGCCCACTGCAGTCACCACAAACACCGGGTCTGGGAGGACAACCAGACTGTTCCATTCCCAGTCAAGTTTTGTTTCACAGAAATGACTAAAATGGTTGCTGCACAGGTGATCATTTAGACAGGGAAAGGGAAAGTAAGGTCTTTTTGGCTGTGCACATACTGATCCAGTTCTGGTGCTGTTTGTTTGAAGCAGTGGGAAATGAGAACATTTGGAAACTTGTGTTGTGCACCCACTGGTTATCAGTGATGGAATGAAAACTGAGATTGGGTGCTTTACACCTGGTCTTGCAACAGCCCCCTCTATTGCAAACTAAATGATCAGAGATATGTGCTCTCAGAGGGATTTTACAGGCTTTGTCTGAAACTTTGGTGTCTCTGGTATTGATTGCAAAATTCACATTGACCTCAGTGGGGCCAAACTCAGCCCGGGGAACTAAGGAGCTTTGAGGAACTCACAGCAAATCCTGGTATCCTGGCATTATTGATGGCTGCTAGGAGGTGGGGACTTGGCCCCTACCACACAGGAGAGCCTAAGTTGCACTGTATTCAGAATTTCACCCTCCATCAGTGAGAATTTCAACAGGTCAGAGGTCCCCTCTCTCAGGAAGCCTGGAATTCGTGGCAGAATTGGGAGATGTTGATGCTGAATTGGCTCACTGCCCCAGTGATGTGCCCTATGGATGCACTGCATGTTCTCTAACAGGCAAAGCAGCAATTCCCCTCTCCTGAATCCTATTCCCAGCTCAGCTGCTCCCAGATTCTCCAAACAGCTGACTGCAGAGGGGTGGGCAAAGCCTTTTAGCATGTTGTTATAATGCAGAAATTTGTTCATGGTTGGGACATGCTTAAGGGAGATTCTTTGCCAGACCTGCTCTGGGGTGCAGTTGTTTGTCTTTGGAGCCTTCCAGTGGAAGCTGCTGCTAAACCCACACATGAGTGTTCTCAACAAGGGATGGGCTTGGCTTTTAATGATATAATGCTTTTGAATCTAGTCAGTCTTTTAAAACTGGTTTTTTTTTCAGTCAAGGTGAACATTATGTGCTTGGTGATTTTTCTGCCTAGTGACACATTGAGTGTATTCAAGAAACAAATACTATCCAGTACTTTTTCTAGGCAGATCAGTGCCCCAAAAAAACCTCATACCATACTGAAGTTATAGTAGGAAAAGGGGCATTATGTATTCTTGGCAAGCTGTTGCTATAGAGGCATACTGTCAGCAGCAGTTTGCCTTTATGTTGCATTTAACTGGATAATTTATCAGAACCATCATCTTTGCAGCTGAATTTCTGTCTGGCTTTGGCAATTCTAACCATTTGTTTCATCTGGGTGAAAAGTGGATTTGGCTATTTAAAGCCTGGGAAATACAGGAAACTTTTTAGAGCAAGGTGAGAAAGAGCTGATTTAAAATGTGGTGAATCTTACAGTCCATGCCTACATGTCTTCACACGAAACTGGGGTCTCCTAAATTGGGGAAGCTGTTTGATTTTGGTTGTGCTAGTGCATAAGAGGTACAACAAAGAGGGATGTGCTACAGAAGTGTAACTCAAGCACTGAAAGCTTTAAGGTATCAGCTCTGTAGAGAGCAATGACCTACTTCTGCCTTGCTTCTTCCAAGGAAAATCCTTTGGCACCACTTCAGGCCACGCTTTCTGTTCTCCCTGCTATCTTGAGGACCTGATCTCACACAAAAGTGCCTCAGACACGTTCACGTCCCAGTTTCTCAAGCCCAAGTTTCATGTAGAGAGGAAGCAAAGCAGCCAATTTAAAATGGGACTTTACAGAAAAAAACCCAAACATTCTCCTCACCATCCTCAATAAAACATAAATTAAGTGCTGGACCAATGTCCATGAAGCACTCCTGTTTCAGATCTTTATAACAGGACATATTTTGGAGGTCTTTTGCATATTAGTACAGTCAGATTTTGGGACTTTCTTATGTTGCAGTAAATGATCTCAGTCCACCACCTGCACTGTGGTAACTCCTTCTGGCACATTGCATGCATTTTCATTTCCATTACATGCAGCATGTTCTCATCAGCTTATGTTCTACAGAAAAACCTCAACAATTCAGTTCATATCATACTTAACAAAGTATGACAAAATAAAGGCTGGTTCAAAAGCCATGTAAATATTGAAACACAATGCATTTGAAAGTCACTCCCCTCCTCCCTTATCCAACTATACTATTAATAAGCAACATGCAGGATTTTCTCTGAGATGTAGGAGCCACGAGAGATCAGATTCCCACACAAATTCTCTCCTGTATCACAGTGTTTGAAGTGTGAGCGTGTTTAACTTTAAATCCTGCAGTCTGCCCACCTGGAACCAGAAGGGCTGCTCCCATCTGGGCTCAGATCTGCTGCATCAACACAAATTCTGTTGCCCTGGTTATGTGCAACCGCAGGTTAGGCCAAGAACACATTTTGTCTGTTCTGCTGCAATTTGTCCTGCAGTTCCAGTGTAATATGATTGTCCCCTTTTTATCTTTAATTGTTGCTGTGCACCATTAAGCAGCAATATCACGATACTTAAAAGTCACTTTGCCTTTCCATTTGGTGAAGCAGCCCCGTTTTATGGGCAAAGGAAGGCTCTGAGATGTGGCTGCAACCTTGCAAAGAAACCTGTTTATGCAAAGTCCTATCAAGAACTTCTTTCGTTTAGGTTAAAGGATCAAGTCCTTAACATTTGCAAATACACAATAAACACACAACACTGCATCATTGAGTAGGAAGGTTAATAAAAATACAGCCTGGCATTAACATTTAAAAGGCTCTAAATTTTTTCTTCACAGGTAATTAGTTCATACAATGAAATAATCTCCTTTCTTATCCTGGAAACACATGCATGAAAGAGCTCAGATAACATCATTTACATACGGGCTGCTGCATCCGCATGTTAATGTCTGGCAGTGAAAAGTTCAGACAAGTTTGTAATCCCCGATTTCCTGCGCGTGCTCAGCACCCAGATTCCCAGAGGGAAGAGAAAGGGATATTACTAAATATTGCTAATATTCCTGAAATGACAGGCCAGCTGCAGCCCGCACATCTGCACAGCTTGCACAGTCACAGAGTTTCTCAGACCGCGGCGTCTTTGACACTCCTGGACACTTTTTTTTTTTTTTTTTTTTTTAACTCGGTATTTGTCCCTTTTGTCAGTCACTCGTGGCCATGGCCATCATCCCGGGCCCTTTGTGCCGCTTTGTCCTCCCTGCTCCATCACCTGGTACCCGAGCAACCCGCACTGCCACCCCAAGCACTGCCATGTCACACATCAGCATCCTCGATTTATCCCGAAAACTCACACACAATGGGACAGCCAGCCGTGGGGACAAAGGGGGAGAGGGGGAAAGGAGAGAAAGTGCAGGGGGAAAGGAGGGAAGATGCAGGGGGAAAGGAGGGAAAGTGCAGGGGGAAAGGAGGGAAGATGCAGGGGAAAAAGAGGAAAGTGCAGGGGGAAAGGAGGGAAGATGTAAGGGGAAAAGAGCAGCTGCAGCAGCGGGAAAGGAGCAGCAGGAAAGCAGCAGCAGCAATGGGAAAGGAGCAGCAGGAAAGGAGCAGCAGCAGGAGGAGGAAAGGAGCAGCAGCAGAAGCTGCAGCAGCAGCAGAAGCTGCAATGGGAAAGGAGCAGCAGCAGCAGCAGCAGCAGAAGCTGCAATGGGAAAGGAGCAGCAGAAGCTGCAGCAGCAGCAGAAGCTGCAATGGGAAAGGAGCAGCAGCAGCAGAAGCTGCAGCCTGGCTAACTTTGCTCTGCCGGGCTCCTTTGGAGCGAGCACTTGAACTCGGAGTGGTAAGATCCATCCTCCATCTCCTGCTTCCCTCCCAGCACAGCTCCTGTGGCCAGGGCAGGCACTGGGAGGCCCGGCAGTCTCTGCACACTGAGTTACACACAGCTAAAGCAGCGTTTCTGCAGCCCAAGGCAGCTGCAGGAGAAACGGAGGGCTGGGGGGAAACCTCCTCCTGCAGGGATCCCGACAGCCAGCAGCACCTCCCAAAACACAAATCCTTGCTGGGCACCCTTAAAATCTACAGCTCCTCCAGCACGAGGCCATCCATTCATCCAGTCATCCTGGTTTGCTGCATTCCAAGATGCAGTGATGGCACCCAAGGGTTTGGGAATTGCCTGGAGAGTCTGCAGCGCTCAAGCTTTAAGCAGGATTCACTCCTGGACACTGACATCCTCTGCACAGTCTGGAGCCATCAGCTGCAGAGATCCCAGACCTCACACACAGCCTGTGGTTCACGACTGAAACGCTGTACAAGTGAGGGATCCTGCTGGCAGGTGAAATAGCTGCAGTGCTCCAGCCTGGGAACAGCCAGGGCAGGAGCGATGGGAACCCGTGTGCAGCACTGCTGGGAAACAGGCACGGCTCAAAGCAAGGCTTCAGAGCCCCACCTTTCACAAACACGACCCAGCTCTGCTCCTTGGGGTCCACGAGACTTTAATGAGGCAAACATGATCAAAATGCCATGACCTCTGGTCTCCCTTGTCCTAAAATCTGGATGATGGAAATGAAGTGGAGCTTAGCTAGGTTATATTTAGCTGATCACACAGAATGGAATAGCTTTAAGACCATGAAATAAAAGTTTTAAAATAAAAAGCTGTGAGGTCAGAGTAGTTATTCCCCCATCAGCTTATATAAGCAAGTGTGGTTTTCCCAGTGTTGTATTCCATGAGCATTAACCAATTCCTGTTCACTAAGGCAATCTCCTCAATGGCTGAGGCTGGTTGCTTCATTTGTAGCTGCCACCTTGTAAATAGTGGTCAGGATTTCACACATTATCCAGGCACTTTGTCTTCATTAAAAACATTTATTATTTGTAGGCACAATATACTAGAAGCAGTAGCTACAAAATATCACGGCTCTGTTGGCACAGGCTAAGAGAACAGCCAGGAATGTTATTCAAAGGTGATTCTGGTTTCCAGGCAATTTCCCTCTCACAAAATGACACCTTCAGCTGGAGCTGACTCCTACGAGCTGCCTTTGGCTTCCTTGCAGTGCCAGCCCTTGCCTGTGCAAACTGTCTGAGACAGTCTCCAGGTAGCCAAAAAACAAACACAAAATAGCATCAGGAAATATTAATCAGAAAGTTCAGCTGTCTTTCTTCCCCTCTGTCTAGAAATGACCATTTCAGTGTATAAAAACAGCAAACCCAACAGCCATTAACGGCTGTTTCTCTGTTTCCTAGAATGGTGGATGAGCATACTGAAAAAAAAAAAAATCCTCTTTAAAGTTCCTCTTTAAAGCTGAAACATCTGAAAGAGCCTCCATGTTCTTGCTGACTTGGGAATTTACCAAGAAGAAAGCTGCACAGTATGAAGCACTCAACTACACGTGTAATCAGCGTCAAGACTCACCAGAAATTCATATTGTGAAGAGGTGATTTATAAGTTGAGTTGCTGAATTTTGCAGTCTTTTTCCCCCCTCAGTTGCTTTGAAACGTACTGTCAATTAATGACAATTTTCTCAAAAAAAATCTTAAGTATTTGTTTGTACTTACTAATTATTTTATTTCTAGTAAGGTGACTGCTACTTAGAAATTTTTTTTTTCTAAATAGAATCCATTGCTGAAAACAAAGGAGATTCACACACAAGTTACTGGGAAATGTTGGGTGTCTCCAGGATATGCTCTGACTCAATCTTCCAGGATGATAAGCACCCGCAGATTTTTGCCACTCCAAGCAAGAAACTGATTGCCTGGATTCAGCTGCTCGTGGAGGGACAGAATTCCTATCTGGGGTGTGGAGAAGGCACTTTCCCTCCACATAAGGAATGAGAATATTTTACACATCGGCTGTAATGGAATTAAAGATGCAGAAGAGAGTTCAGTCACTTCACTGTGACACAGACCAGATAAAAACAGATGAGGCTGAAGTATTTTCCTGAAAGTTTTCACTGACCAAACCTCGAGGCTGTAAGTAAATCTTCCTTGTGCTATAAACTTAAACATGCAGAGTCTGTTTTTATTTTAATTTTTTTTTTAATCAGTACTCATTTCACCTTCAAAAGAGCAAGAGGGTGTTTCCATTTTTAGTCTGAAATACTTTGAAGTATTCCCGTTCCACAGAACAGGGATCTGGATAGAATTTGACAAAAAGAAAAAAAATTAATTCCTTATTCTCGTTTTTGTTTCAGTAATAAAGAAGTTAATAATCCCACATCTGGTTTTGTCCAGATATACTCTACAGCAGCCCACTGAAAGCAGCACTGTTTGCTTAGAGGTTTACTTTTATCCCAAACAGAAACTAATCCAGCCTAAATAATTGTTCTTCAACACATCCCTAGCCAGACTGCCACACGAGGCAATTAGCAACCTGTGCTGATGTCACTTACCCAGAGCTGTTTCACCACAGCAGCCAGGTATTTAAACAGACCTTAAAAACATTTTCTTTGGCATACCACTGAATGAAGAAACACCACGAAGAAAAAAAAACAACAACCCAAAACCAAAACCAACAAAAAAAACTCCCCAAAAAAACAAGAACAAAAAAAGCCCCCAAAAAACCCAAACCAAACCCAAAACAAAAACACACACACACACACACACACACACAAAAACAACGAAAAAAAAAACCCAAAAAAACCCCCAAAAACCCCCAAAAAAACAAAACCAGAAAAACCCATCAAACCACCAAAACCAAAATCCTCATTGCACAAGTAACACTGGAATGGTGACACATCTGGACCAGCTGGGTAACAAGTTGTGCCTGTCAAGCTCAGAAAGCAGCTGCTTTTAGCCTTCATTCTGGGTCAGGCATTTGTTTGCAGCCACCAGCATATTCCATTTCATTCTGTAGCAGCTTCTTCAGTGTTCCCACATGGACAAGCCAAAGAGCTCCCAGGACACAGCTGCAGGCACACATCATGTTCTCTAGAAGAAATGAAGGCCAGATGCTGCTTTGTTATCTCCACCTGCATCCTTCAAAAAGTTAGATTGTTGTCTCAGATACATTATTAATGCCAGGTACAGGCAATTTGTTTATCAGCTATTTAAATGTCAACTTTCTAAAGGACACAAAATAACATTTTAACTTAGGATTCAAACTGAAATAAGATTAAATTACCCTAGAATAACTTCAGAAAATAATTATAGCACTATCCAGGATCACAGGGACAAAACTGTATTGCGTAGAAGAGACATGATGAGCCATTTCGGAGATCTGAATGAGCACTACTTATGGTTTATTAGAAAAAGAAAAATAAAACCCCTCCACCTTATCCTTAAAACATAATGAAAAGTTTGAGGTAAGACTTATCCAACAGCACCACTGATTAAAGGTCTTCTACTCTGCTGCTTTGCTCAACAACTTAAGCCACTCTAGTTTAAATCCTAGAGAATTTAATAAATCTATTACTGACAGTGTAATTCATTAATGTTTTTCATGTATGCACTCCTGGTACATCTAGTGGCTCCAACAGGGTGGGTAAGAATTCTGTCACAGACTGTCCAATTAATGTGATTTAGATTGAAATGTGCATTTTTTTTCCCCCTGATTTCCTGGAAACAGAACCTTATTGGATTCATTTTATTACTCCTGTTTCTGAGGAAATGTGAACTGAAGACTCCTTTTTCCACCTCAGTGACAACACAAACAAGGTTTGGGTTTCAGCTGCCTGGTGAGGTCTCTCCCTTTGAGCCAGTGCACAAGATACAAAAACTGCCAAGACACCAACTGTAACTTTTTGAGTAATGTCACTTTATTAAGGAACTTAAAAGAATCACATTCTCTAGTAGCCTTGGAACAATGCAAACAGTGAACAAAAGACAAAAATAGATGTAATTGGTTCTGAAAAGCATGAACATCTGTAGAGAATGTGTTGCATTATTCCTAAGGACTCCTGCTTTTGAAAAAAAAGCACGTTCCATATATACAAGTGTCAGTGCAATAGCCAATAAAGCAATCGGTCAGAAATATAAAAATATCCTAGATACAAACTTAGAATAGACGTTTGAAGGCTGACCATATCAGTATTCTGATATTTCTATATCTCAGGAGTACGATCACTGGGATGAGTTATTCTGATGAGGTAAGAAACAGTAGATGCTCTGTGATAACACAAAGCCATACATTTATTATTTTTTTTATAAGACAAAAAAATAGAGCACCCAATGAAACTCCAAGTCTTTGCAGCACGTGCCCACAGGAAGTGAAATGACAATCTATGATCATTACTACATTCCTGCACCATTCACCTCTGCTGTCTTTGCCAAGAGTTCTCTCAGCAAAACTCGCTCATTCTCTCCCCCTTGCTCAGCTCCACTATAAACTGCATGTTCCTTGCAGATACACCAAACCAGCACAGGAAACATCTATAAATGTCCAAAAATCACTCAGTCATTCTTTCCTTTACTGGTTGCAATTCTTTTCTTGGCAGCAAGGGCAGAAGGAGATTGCAAAGCTCGACTGCAAACAGCTCTCAGGCAGGGTTAGGGAGAGAACAGGGTGTGTCCTGTTTGCTTTGCCTCAGGTGCTCCAGTGATGCCACTGCACTTAAGCCTGGGTCGGTTGAGCAATAAAATCACATTCCTCTTCTTTGCTCTGTCTTTTGGATGGAAGGCTGCACTAATTTGGGGCTGCTGTTCCAAAAAACAGAGGGTGAGGTGGTGACTTTTCAGCTCCACCTGAAGCTTCATCTTTCCTTCAGCCACCTCTTTCACTGTGACCCGTCCAGGCTCTGCTGCAGAATTCTGATCCCTATTTTATTTTAGTTTTCAGAGAAAATGGCAGAACAACGGGTAGCCAGACAACATGGTCTGTGGCAAAGAGCACCAGGGAGAACTGGCAGCAGAGCTGGGAGTGCCAGAAGAATCCAACAAACACAAACTCCTACATGGGGAGAGGGGCAATGGGAAAGTCACTTCAAACTGTGTGCCAGTATCAGGCACTCCTCTGTGGAAAAGCACAATAAACTATAGTTTCTAGAACAGCAATATTAACTTGATCAGGATATGATTTTTATGATAAAAAAAGCACAACAGGAGCTGGCAGCTGCCTTCCTGTGAAACTTGCCTTACCACTTATGGCACACACATGCACTGGAGCACACAGCAGCTGCCTGAACCTGCAAAAGATTCCTCAGCTTTACATCCTAGATTCAAAAGCTTTCCCTGAAATATTTTAGCTTCTCTTAATTCTCTTCTAAACCTCTTTTGTCTCAGGCAAATTCAGGCACCTGTGTGAGATGGAACAGCAAAGCTGCTAACATCTGCAGTGTGACACTTGACAGATCATTTCAGGTTTTCTTGCAGTTTCTGGAAGATGCTGTGCAGATGCCAAAGCCTCCAGGAATCATCACACTTCTCTCCTTAACCCCGATGAACTTGGCAGTCAGCGTTTGCAAATACTGAATTACTGCTCGCCACACCCACTAAAGCCATTAGTGTAAACAGGCAGGGAATGGAGGCACAGAATGACTAAGTGATTATTCCAGTATCACACCACCAGTCTGGGACAGCCAGCAGCTCAACCTGTATTTCTTGCATCTCAGTCTCGGCTTGTCTCTTTTGTTCTGTGGTGCAGCCTTAATTCTTTCCCGAAGAGGAAGACTGGGATCTCGTAAGAGTCTGTCACTGCTACTCTGGTTGACAGGTGGTGCTGCCAATGGGACAGGAACTGTTGCATTCCCCACATCAAAAGGTGGAACACAGTGTGACATCTGTTTGCTGGAAGAAATACTAACCATACAAGTCCTTAAGAACATCAACATTTATTTAATATGATATAAAAGAAATGGGATATGAACATTTGTATTTGAACAATAGTAAGTGGCTTCTTATACTTACATCATATGTGCTCATTGTATAATATATACACAATGAACATAATTACATTTGTACACAAACTAAGTACTGGATTGAAAACCTGCTTATTGCTGTACACACCCTAACCCCGTGAAGGAAAAGCCCAGTACCTCAAAATACCTACACTCCATTTGAGTCAAGAAAAAGTAACCACTAACATTAATGTCTATGTTGACAGAAGTGTGGCAGTAACTGCTGACATTGCAACCTGACCAAGAAATCATTACAGCAGAAACAGGACATCTTTTACTAAGCAATAATAAAAATGGCACATTTTAAATATATCTATATGTATATATATATATATAAAAATTTTACAAATAAATTGTTAAAACAATAAACTGTGATGTTCAAAAAGTGTAAAACAAGGTTTAGTGGTGATATGTGAAATTAACCGAGTTATGCACCGAAAAGAAGCAAAAAAAGTAAACTTACATGATCCATCATTAAAAGAACATTAAATTCTGAAGAACAGCAAATAAAGTTTTGACTGTAGGCTGCACATTAAAAAGAGCCTTTATTTTATGTGCACAGGAATCCTAGCAGCAAGCTGGTATCAGGAGAACAATCTGAAGGTTGTTGAGTGTACACGTGGGCCATTTAAAGCTCTCTTGGAATAAACATTTTCCAGGAAGTGAGAAAACGATGCTCTGTGGCCAAAAGCATCAGAACTATGAATTTCATAGATTTAAAATATACTGTACAATGTCTTCTCATATTTTCATAGGTCAGGTCCATACATCTCAGGCATGAATTGTTTCAACAGAAGCTGTTAGTGCTGAAAGACAGACACAGATTAAGTTACACAATTTTAGCAGCAGAATATTGTCTGAAGAACTCAGGGGATTAAAGAATTCCTGACCTCATCCTAGCAATATAGGTGTAGAACATAACAAAATATCTTAGAAATCAGCTGTTCCCAAAATCTGTTTTCCTGATGAATAGTACTGCTGTCAAGACATTTTGACAGAAAAAAGCAACACTAAGATTTTTTTTTTCAAATTTACACCACTTTGAATGAAAGCCCGTTTACTCTGAGAGTTTTATCCTGCTACAAATGGTCACCTCCAAATGCTCTTCATCTAAAACCAGTAAATAATAGCAAAGATCCTGACTAGTCCTAGACATGCCAGGCACATTTTGAAGAGGGATGCAGAATTATTGAGTTGCTACACTGTACTGGCAGCATGGTCCAAGTGCTCCACCCAGAGCTTGCTGTATTTTGGTAATTGCTGCAAGGACATCTACAAATAGCTTTTAACAGTTCATTGGTAAAAATGTTCCTGGGCTTTGAATCCAGGTGCTGTATAAAATTTCATTATCCCCCCATTACTCAGTGCAAAGGCAACGCTTAAAATCTAACAGGGTTAGTGGGACGCACAGAGATTTGTGATTGTGATTTACAAAACGAGGGCTGTGACAAAAAAGGAGCCTTGTGTTCAGGGGTTTCTCCTTAGTCCTGCAATATCCCGTGCCACCAATTTCCTGTGGCAAATTCCCCCGGCCTCTTGCCAAGAGTATCATTTTTCTAATTGCCTGTAAAAGCCAAATATAGGTATTACCTCTTCATCCCCTGAAATCTGCTACACATTTTCCAGATGCTGCCTGAAAAATTTGGTTGCTTATGACCAGGGCTGATCCTACAGCTTGGAAGTTCCCTTTGCCTCTCCAGACTTGTTGAAAATGAGGGATGCTGAATTCCTGGATGTTAAGGGATGTGCCAAAATCTCTCAGCAAAGCACTGGAATACGGGAACCACAGGCCCAGAAGGTAAAGGGCAGTGAATACTGCAGGCAAGCACTGTGCTCCATCCATCTCCTCTTTTGCTAAGCCCAGCTCATGGCAAGAATTTGCCTGGGAACTCCAAGGAAACAACCAAGAGGCATCAAATGCAGCCATGTGGAATGGACAGGCACACAGCTGGAGCCTTCCCCAGCTCGATCCAAACACTGAGCAGTCACAAGGGATGTGTCTGGAGTTCTGGAATCCTCTCTCCAGCAGGGTGAGGCTTGTGCAAGCAGGGAATCAGACTGACAAGTGCCATTCCAGATGGACCCTTCTGCAATTAAAGCCATTAAAGCCTCTTTGGAGGCTGTGGAGGGCAGAAGTGTCCTGAACACAGAAATGCTTCACCTGCAGAACTGGCTGTGGGGACACACCTCACCAGGGGGGAAAGCCTTTTCCTATTAATTTCTCATTTATTTAGCATAAATCCTAAAGGAAATGAATTTGCTGCTCTGATCATCTGAGCTGAAAGCAGCTTAATGCAATTGGTGATGGATTTGTGGTTTCTCCTCCTTTCCTGACAGGTGCCCTGTGCCTACACACAGAACCCTGCAGTGCAGTTTCACTGTCATTACTGACCCCAGACTCAGCTGATGGGGAATGTTTGTCCTATTTAAAAAGAAGATGCATGATAAATGTGTGTATATTTATACAGTGAACCTGGAAAGCATTAACACCAATCAATATTTCCCACTCATTGTTTTTCGAATAGTTCTGTAATAAAAAATTTGAATAAAAGTACAAAAATTCAAGCTAGATCTAATCATGGCAGACCACACCCATCAGGAAGGCAGGAGCAGTGTCAGGACTGAATGTGAATATGGCACTTTGCACTTTCACTAAAGGAGAAAATGCTTTAATAATATTCCTTTTTTTCAAGGAGTATAAATAGTTTATTGCCCTTAGTTCATATTAGTCATCACAGAGACCTTTCTAATAAGTCTAATTTTGCTAAAATGAAACCTTGGCAACTGAGACTGGGACAGTGAATTTTAAAAAACGCATATTCAGATCTCCTCACACTAAATGACTGAAAACGTCTCAATCCTAAATTGTTCTTGATTTTAAAGCTTTCTTAAGTTACATTTGCTATGACATTTAACATTTCCATTGAAACAACGCTCATTCTTTCAGCAGAAAGTTTATTTAAACAGACACTTCCTGACAACAAAGAAATGTGGATTGATTTAAATGCTGGTAAAGTGCTGAAGCATTCACACTGATACCCTGCTAATTTTGTTAAACGCTTACCTAAACAAACACACACTTGTTGTTATTTCCATTGCCATTCATTAAGTGGGTAACACCACAGGTAGGAACATGTAAATCCAGCCTAACTAACTTCATTCCTAGAAGCAATCACCCACCGTGCCAGCAAAGAGCAGCTGTGTAGGGCTTGCTCTATAGAAAGGATAAAAAACCCTAGTTTTATAATTGTTGTTTCTATGTCTTAAACCATAAATTCCTCAGGCCATTAGCCCATTCCCTCCTGTGCATCACTAAGTCTGAGCCCTGGTTGCCCATTTTGCCCATGACTGAGGCATCAAGGTTTGCCTGCAGCCTTAAGTCCCTGGTTTGTACCAGCTCAGGCCTCCCCTGAAATTCCAGGGGCAATTACCCTGCAGTTGTGGAGAACACACTTGATAAAGCAATTAGCCCTTTCTCTTTGTAGCTGGATAGGGAATGCACTCCTTGCAAGCAAAGCCATGCAGAAATTTGTTTGTTTTCTGGCTGATTGCTATTCAACACTGCAGGCAGCTCTGTCTTGCTGAGTATCAGCTACAGATGTTTCCCACAAAAACAACAGCAGACAAATACCTGGCAGGATATTAGGGACAGGAGAGGTGGGGAAAGAAGAACAGAACGTACTTCTCTGTAACTATACACACATGAAATGTGATCCTTCTGTGAGCTGCGTCTGTGTGGATGGAGCTGGTGACAACGACGACTCTGGTGAGGAAGGCAAACTTTTCACTGCGAGTCATACAGCAAAATAAATAAGAATACAAGTTACAGGAGCCATAATAAAGATAAGCTTGAAAATTCACCATTTCAAGCCAGAGCAAATATAATCAGAAACAAATGAAAGCTACACAAAAAAATCTGAACAGCACAAAAAAGCACAGCTTCAAGGGAGAGCGTAGCTGATCCTTAATCAGGCTCAGAAATAACTAGCAGAACAGCAAACACATGGATGCTGATGTTTTATGTGGCCAAGAAAGAGAGGGAAAAAAGGAGTAAAATTTTAAGTAGTTGGGATAGGCCCAGACCCACCTTCAAACCCCAGCTCAGATTAACTGAGCTTTTTCATTCTGCTGAGCAGTACAAAATGTACATCCAAGTTCTGGCTTTGATTATCAAGTCACAGCAAGGATTGCTGACTGCACTACAAAGGTCCAGATCACCTTTTATATCCAGAAGTTGAACCATTTGGCTGCCTTCACCATTCCCATCAGCAAACTCCCCAATACTGTCTTGAATTCTATCTTCTCCCTTCCTCCTCCCCTGCTCACCCCCCCTTTTCTGCCTTCTTTGCACAGTTTTGCTTTATTGCTGCAAAACAGTCCATCATCAGTCCACCACAGTCAGATGGTGTTTTCTGTTTTCTTCATCTTTCTAACTCCTCAAAATATGGCCAAACTGGGCTCTTTTACTTGCTAGTTTACAATATTGGAAACTCTCAATAATTCCACTATTCTGGGCATATCTAAGGTCACTCAGCAGCAGGGAGTAATAGTAAAAACTCTACACACATCCAGGACTGAGATGAAAAAGGAAGGATTTGCTCCAACCAACAACTACAGTATGACTCAGTATCTGGCAACAGTTATTTAAATCCCTGAATCAGCAACTATAAAAGCTATATTAAAACCTCAGAAAAATGGAATTTCTATAGCTGTCCACTGGGAAACTGTTTTTCTGTACATTATAAAACTGTACACTTCACATGCAGAATAGCTCAGCATTTTCAGTTCACAAGGGTTTCAGAGCATCAAAAGACACAATCAAAATGAAATAAAAGTTTTACATGTGTACTGGGTAAGTTGTGCTTCAGTCAAACTCTTTTCCATACCTGCTGCTGCCTGATTTCCTTTTGAAGGCTGTGCTGCTAATTCAAATGAAGACACAATCCCTTCTTGTTCTTGAACACGAAGTATTTCACTTTCTTCTGAGCTGGTTTTGGGTTTGTGGTTTGCAACTGTGGTCACACTCTGCAAGCTGCTCGAAAAAAGCACAGCATTTAGAACTGCTCTAACTTAATTTCAGGTGTTAACCACTACATACAGCAGCTATAATTTAATTTTCTCCTGTTAACAGAAAAAAGTTGCAACTTGCAAGTCCAGGTAGTATAAATTAAGCAGGAATTTTGAAACCCTTCTGCTCTTTGTAGCTGCACTTTTAAAAAAGCACCTGGAATTTAATTCCTTTCCTTTATACACTCCTGCAGCTTCCTCCTGCTGCAGGGTCCTGTGACAAAGTCATAACCTAATGTGAGAACTCACTTAGGACCTGCAGTGCAACTTCAAGTTATGAACCATGAGAGAGAAATATCCAACAATAATATCCCTCTAATTGTGCAATGCTGCAAGGTACTGAGGTAAAAAATAAAGCAGGAGGTGCAGAATAAGATGTTTAGTTTGCTCCTAAATATCAGCAATAAAAAGCATGCTATGGAAGCACTGGTTGAAGTGTTCACAATAAATGGATGCAAAGCTTGAACTGACATTATTAACACATTTTGGAGGCCAGAGCAGGGATTATGAATGCATTCTGTTTATAACTGGGACAACACTTGAAAAATAAACATTGCTTCACCCACCAACTCATCAACTCTGACTGAACCCCTGCAGCAGTTAAGGCTCTCACTAGATTTCCCTGTGTGTAAACCAAAACTCAAAACTATATAAATAAACCTTTTCAGTATTTATGGCAATTGCTTGGTCCATTCAGCTAATAAATACAACATGCAAGTTTAAAATAGCCTCTGAACATCTTGTTTGATTTTTACCTTATATCACCATCATGTGTTTCTTCCACTTTATTTTTCTTTTCTGCTTTCTCTTCATTACTCACTTCTTTTGAGTCAGATACAACATGTGCATCTGATAAAAGATCATCAGTTTTTGACAGCTATAAAAAAATTGAAATAATGAAAAAAAAGCTGTAAAACACAGTAAGTGGCAGATAAGAAATACAGTACCAGGAAACAGTTTTATTAACAGACAAATTTTGCCATCATGTATACTTAGTAACTCAGAACTACATAACTTCAGAAATTTTTATCAATACCATGCAGGTTAATAGAGTTATCCTAAAACTTATACCAGAGGCCATGGGCAGGGTTTGACTTAATAACTTCCAGAACTTATCTGAACTCCTTGGATTGCAGCCTGCCTGCTTTTTCATGCTATCCCTCTCTCCACAATGCCAACAAAAATTCCAGATGCTCCAACGTTTTGCTGGTAAGACTGAATGCTGTTCTCAAAGTCTGATTACATATAAACAATTTGAGTGTATTACATAATTTTCCTTTTGAAATATTTGCATCTTTAACAAAGCAACAGTCTCTCAATAAGGAAGTGTTTCTAATGGATAACAACATAAATTAGTTATTTGATTTTATGCCATTCTCCATCAGATATATATTTAAAACTAAATATAAAATAGGAAAACAAAAGGATGATTAAACAAAAGAATGATTAACTGAGGAATATGGGTATAGAAGTAGAAAAAACTTCTACACAATACTTTAAAAAATATTGAACTATAAACAGAAAATGATTATGTAGAAGCAACTCTAGTAATCCACTCTTCACAGTCAGTCTGGTTTTGCTGAGTGTTAGGGGCACTTTAGTACCAGAAACACCAAAGTGATTCTCTGCTAAGCATGTTTCAAACTACTTCAAGGCAGAAATCAAAGCAGTGACAAATATCTAAAAGCCCAGGTACTACCTACTTCCATGTCTAATTTGTTGTGGCAGCTTTATTCTGCTTTCTATAAACTATTTGATGCACTACAGCCAAGCAAACCAAAATTCAGGGACATTAAATGCCTGTCAAAAATTGCACTAAGGTAGCCTAAGCAATGAATATGTTAATGATTATTATTTAAAGACCATATACAAGAAAATTCAATGTCTCAGCTACAGACAGAGCTGATAAAATTTTGTGATTCTCTATGGAATATTGTACATCCAACAAGAAGTTGTTATCTTCCAAGCAAAGGGAACTTTCCCATACTCTGGTGTGTGTCTCAAAATTGTTATTGCCAGACAAGCTGAGGAATGGTTTCACAAGGAATAGTTCTGTACCTCTTCAGTAAAACTTGAATTATGTTCTTCATCTCCATCATTTTTTAGTTGTTCTATTTCTTCTCCAGGACTTCCATCATTTTGTTTAAAATTATTTTCCCTGCTGGTGCTCTCTGACTCCTTCATGTTAGCAGGCACTGCATCATCCCTTTTCCGATTCTGTGGGACAAAATTGGAACATGGACATATTGTTACAAAAGTTATCACAGCCTCAGTTCTGAGCCTCGTGCTGCCCTCTGACTGATTAAAAAAAAAAACTTCAAAAAACCTTTAGCATAGACTGGAAATAATAAGGAAAATGGAAATCATTAAGGACTGGAATTTTCTTATTTTGTACCTTTGGAAACAGTTCAGCCTGTCTAACATTTCTTTGCCTGTAAGATCATTGTACTTTCTGCTCCACCTTCCTCTCCAGCATTTCAATGTCACCCTTAACCTTCTGAAATTTCATTCATATTTAGCTCAGTCACAAATCAGCTTAGCAGCATTCTTACCTGCATTCATAAGCACTGCTCTTTTCATAAAATATCTTTTTCTGGTTTAAGGGACAAAAGTGATAAAAATCTGCTTTCAGCACAAAATTCCCAGTGCACCTGCATGCACTTCCTCCAATTATCTTTGGTATTCTCCAAGCCTATGGTGTGAACTGATTTAATAGAGGACAACACAGTGTCTGATAATGGCAGAGGATATTAATTATATCTTTTTTAAAAAAAAAATCTGTGGCTCAGAGAATAAGTTGAAATAAAAATCTGGAGGAAGGATGGTAGAGGTGAGTTAAAACTGAGAACTGTGAACATGATATTGGCAGACCCAAAGGGAGGCTCATCTGAGAGCTGGAGCTGAGAAAAATAGGAGCCATGGAAGCAGTAAATCTCAAAGCTGAATTCCTGTGATCTAGCACATGCACTCTATTAGAGGAAATTCCACATAAGTCAGTTCATAAATCAGTGTCTTTGCTCTCCTAAATTAAAGTGTGCAGCCCTTATCATGTGCTTGTCCCAACAACAGTTGTGAAGCAACTTCCTTTTGTATTATGGTAATCACTTCAAAATTACACACCAGGCCATTTATAAAATCCCTTTTCCCCTCTGATTCTTAAATAACCAAACCACAGTCAGAAAGACTTCCAGCAGCTAATGCCACTGCACCATTTTTCTAAAAATCAATAGACATAAAAACTATGCTTTTAGAAACAGAAGCTATTACTCAGCATAATACCTCATCCTGGGGCTTTCAGCCAAATTGCATTCTGCAAGAATTAAAGTTGTGACAGAAAAAGTGACTTTGTAACATGGACTGGTAGCTAAACATTCAATTCAGAGATCTCCTCTCTTACTCTATAAAATTCCTTATCATCCACAGAGCTCTGATTTCTCAGGGAAGAAGAGGAACACGGTGCAGTGAGCAGAACTGCTCTGAGTTCTGGCACAGATTTGGCTGATTTAACTGACCCTGCTGGCCCGTGCTGGGTACCCAGGTGTGACACAGCCTCCCCACCTCCAGGGATGAACAATTCCATGGGGAAGAGGCAAAGCTGAAAGCCCTCTGTAAAAGCTGCTGAGAGAAATGCCTGCAAAGCTTTGCTTCTGGAGAAAGGCAGTGCTCAGCACAGAAATATCTGCAGGAGCTCCCTTCACATGCAGCATTTTGGTGTCAGCCCAAATGCAGATGCTCTGCTGCAAAGGCTGAACTGCAATTCAGAGTCTCCTGGGGATGAAAATTTCTTGAAGAAAAAGTAACTTTTGTAAAGTTCTGTACCAGCTTATCATGCTAAGAGGGAAAAAAAAACCGACCCGAAATGCAAAGCTAAAACATCTTTGGAAACACCTCATTTCCTGATACTGCAATATATTTACACTGCTTTTGGAAAATTAGATGTTTAAATGCCTACAAAACAAAAAAATAAGGCATTTCCATACCAGCAGAAAAGCAAATAATAATAATGATAAGAGTCAGTAAACAGTGTGGTCTGAAGAAAAAAGTATTCCAGAAGATTAAAAACCCAAAGAAACCAAAAACCAACCAAAAATCAACTCCATTAAGCTACTGGAAAAAAAGCCCTAATTTTAAATCTTTAGAAAGTAGTAGGCTGCCTAATATCTGCTATCCTGTTCCTGGGTTTGGTTTGGCTTTTTGGGTTTTGTTTGTTTGGGGTTTTTTAGATACATATTCAGAATAATATTTCCTGGCTAATGACAAGCAGCTGTATCTTCCTCTTCTCTCCCCATCCTTTACCCACAAACAAACTTTTGAGGCAAATCAACCTAAAAGAATGAGTGAATCAGAAGTGTGGGTTCCATTTGAATATATTTATGGGCTCAAACACACAGCAGAAGGGCACCACTTAGGAGCCCTGATCATAAATACACATTCCTACCTCAAAAGGTTACAGATGTTTGAATACATCACACAGCAGAAAAATCAGCACTGACTTCAGTTGAGCATCAAGGGAGTCACGATTCTCCCTGACCTTGTTTTCAGCCACCAACCTTGCAATTTGACATTGTTTGCTACACTGGACCAGAACACCCCAATGCCACCAAACATCACCAAGTGTAGCCACAGGGATGTGGAAATTAACTGTTTGTTTTCCAGAAAGGCACAGAGGTGCCTGCCAGCAGCAGGTGTAAGCACAAAGGCTGTGACTCTGTGACTCTGCAGTGAGTCTCAAATAAATTCCTCTGGTTTTTACCTGGACACCCCAAAGTTTTGCTCCCTGTGGGACCCACCTGTGCCAGTCTCAGTGGGTTATCCCTGACAGAGGAGGAGCTCTGGGAAGGAGGCTGCTCTGAAACACCAATGATGCTGAGTCCTTTCCTCTTCTCTCTCAGACAAGCTTGCTGGTGTCTCTTTATTCTCTCCATCTGCTCCTCCACAGTCATGCGAGGCCGTGAGCCCTCTGCAAGGCACAGCTGCTCCACTGCACTCCTTGGTCTTTCCTAAAATGGAACAAAATATATACATGTGCTTCAAAAAAAAAAAAAAGAGATTTCACACTGGTAACTTACCAGAAAAGATCACCTAGTGATTTGCTAAAGAGCACAAAAATAGTGGGCAAATAAAGACCTCCTGTGTATGTAAAAAAAACAAAAAGTATAAAAATCAATTATCAATAAATGAACGCTGAAATTCAAAATAAAAGGAAGGAATAGTTTGCTCTTCTGAACAAAATCATTGCCATGACCAAGGATAAACATTAAGAGAATGAGCAGATGCTCTCTCAAAGCCACTCTCTCAAGCTGAAACAATTTATCAGCTGTTATAAACTGGCAAACACAAAATATTTGACTAAGACAGAAACATAATTGAAATTTAATGATCCAGGACACTTTATACCAGTTGACCTAATAGTAAATTTCTGCCTTTTTTTTTCAAGAAAAGCTACAGCTGGGCATCATTTAACTGCAAGTGCAGGCTGAAACAAAGTGAATTTATTACCACTTAAAAATCTGTAATTCTAACCATTATATTTTCCCCAAAATAACAGCCATTTATGTACCCTTTTCTTGAAATTCACTGGTTTTCAGGCAGATCTGTACTTTTTATGACAAACAAAAATCGACTTCAGGCTAATCAGCTGCATTGAGCACATTTACAGTAACTGATCTCAGTCATGAAAAGTGGTATTCTTTCTCCAGTCAAATCCTGGGAGTTTCTCTCTCCTCTCCCAGTTTTCTCACAACTTCTGTAACTATGGCAAAAGTTTTCCTCTCTTGTTCATGAGCTACACGCAATGTGTGTATCTAACCTGACGCTACAGAACTGAAATTTCTGTAATTTCTAAAAATCTGAAATTTCGGGCTTATTACCTGCACACTGCTTACTACATCCTTATTTTGCAGCTGTTTAGCTATATCCCAAATCATCTGAGTATTGAAATTAATAAAAGGGGCTGTTAAACTGCTAAATATAAGTGTTTGAAAGTGCTTCGTGTGCTTTCAACTCAAGCCTGAACTTCAGTAGATTTATCATTTATTTCCTGCCCAGTTTGTCTTCATGCAGTTTAACATACACAGCATTTATAATTTTATCATTATTTCTATAGCTGTCTCCACTAATCTAGTATATAATGCTTTTATAACAGTGATCTTTATTTTTTTTCTGTAAAGAAAATGAAAATGACTTCAACTTTTGGAGTAACTACCAAACTTAAAAATGAACATGTGCAATGCTCAAAGGTTATTTTGAAGTACCGTTCTGAGATCTATCTTCTTGTTCTTCCTCAGAGTGACATAGGATGCTATTGTTGAGGACTCTGGCGTTGGGGATTTGGTTCTGGGTGGTACAACTCCCACAGGGAAATGTGAGCCTGCAAAACAGCAAAGCAACACCCTGAGAGCTGTGCAGAACACTGCCAAAACTGCTGGTTTGTTCTCTAGAACAGACACACTGCCTGCCTTGGGAACTGCTCCTCCAAAGGCAGATCCAGAGAGTGGCACTGGGAATGGGTGGGTGAAGACACTGGGATGGATGGGTGAAGACACTGGGAATGTGTGGGTGAAGACACTGGGATGGGGGGGTGAAGACACTGGGAATGTGTGGGTGAAGACACTGGGAATGGGTGGATGAAGACACTGGGAATGGGTGGGTGAAGACACTGGGATGGATGGGTGAAGA
>VWZS01000729.1:0-35178 GCA_013397075.1 Rhabdornis inornatus | reverse complement strand
GGGATGGGTGGATGAAGACACTGGGAATGTGTGGATGAAGACACTGGGATGGGGGGGTGAAGACACTGGGATGGGGGGGTGAAGACACTGGGATGGGTGGGTGAAGACAGTGAAGGTCCCAGCAGCTCCTGGATTTGTGTGTGCACACCCATGCCCATGTCTGTGTGGGTGAAATCACTCCTGAGCCTGGGCAGTGACAGGAGCTGGGGATACTCTGCTATAAACCAACAGCTTGGCTCTCCTTCAGACACAAAAAAGGATTAAACACAGCAGAATTCCATTTTATTTTTGTGTCATCTTTATGTACCACACAGGGCACAAATACTCCTCTGGTCTCATGTTTGACATGGCCCCATTTCTCTTTAACTGCTGATGTTTGGAAAGAGAGGGAAGTGGCTGACATGAGAAAGGCTCAGTACAGTAACATGCACAACCACTAGAAAAACCCTTTTAAATTTCCTCTGAAATCATTTATTTTTAGAACCACCCTCAACAAGAAACTACCATCATTTAATTACGACTTCTTAGAACAGCAAGACAGAAAAAAACTCAGAGATGAGCTGCCTTTAGATTTCTTTCCTTAGCAACATAACTTAAGAGCAGAATGGCACAAAAACGTTTCGTGGACCAGCACAGACCAGTAATGGCTCACACACTGTAAGAGCACTGGAACAATCAGAAATGGTTATTTTCCCTGCTGCATGGGGATTGCTGTGATGAGTGAATGCCCAGAACAAGAAATGTCTGTTAGAAAAGTCGTATGCTCAAATGATAAATCACAGCTATGATAAACAACAGACTGAAGGGAATTCTAGAATATACAAAGCCTCTCACAGCTTGCTACCACTGCAGCTATTCTGCTCCACACCTCTAAATACTATTTATCTTAGAGGAATCTGCACTACTGCTTTCCCTGACTGAGGACTGGTTTTCTACAAATGGATATAATAAAATAATTTCTGTCTTTGAGATAGAAAGCAGATTGAGGTGCTTAAAAAGTGTTGAGTTGCTTTATATAGTCAGTGTGGATTTTCTTGTTTTGTCTTTATCATTACTTCACCTCTTGACATGAATTATTGTGAATAATCAGAAACATCACAGGTCAATAAAATCTAGGCATGTTGTCATAAAGACAAGTTTCTCAATTTACGTCATTGACGATTAGCAAATCTCAGGATAAATATTCCATTTTTCACCACCAAGTTAACAGAATTTAATTATGTGCCCGAACATAGTATCTGAGCAAACACCCCAGGGAATCTGAATTGACAAACTGTGTGGTAAGTGCAAGCTTAATTATATCACATAGTTCATACCCAAATTGTATGCTAACCTTAGTTTCAAAAACCTCTATGACCATTCTGATGGAAACAGTATCTTTGTACAATGAGAATTCTTGGGAAAATTCTGTTTTCATTGCCTCAGCCCGCTCTGTAAAGCACCAGAACAGAGGGCAGGGATCCTGCTGGCACTGGCAACATCAATCCTTAGGGTAAAAAAACTGCTAAGTTTAGGTACTTCTTCTCAAAGCTCTTAATATGTTTTTTGGGAGGCACTAAAGCTGAGCATTTTCCTGAAGTCACCTTTAACAAACTATTCTGTGTGTTTTAACAAACAGAATTGAGAAGCACTTCCTGGTAAAAGACTCTTCCAAGCAATTAGTAGCTTTTAAGGGAGCTAGATGAAGGGAAGAATCTAAAGCATTTAGCAGTTGCAAAGACCTTTATTGTCTGTACACTCCAAGGTCATGATCATTATTCCTATTATATCAGAGGACAGAAGGCAATTCAACAATTACAAGATTAAAAAAAAGAAAAAGACATTGTTTCCCTGCCTTATGAGAGCCTGAAAATTCTGTGGTGCTGCCTTTCTGGACGTTCCAGCGACATAACATCGGGAGCCTGATTCAAAAACTGAGTAATTGTTCAAGGGCAAGAACATAAAATGGGTAATTGTTCAAGGGAATGGTGTGTGGGGAATGTGAGTGATGTGATTAGACACGGTGTCAATAAGGATTTCAGGGTTGTTGCTGAGTGTAATGTTTGATTTTTCTGCGGTGTAATTGTCTGAAATTTCTCTCGTCATATAATCAAATCATTATTTCATTGTGGAAGCTGTTCCATCAAACTGAGAAATGGACAGGCTGCAAAGACACAAACCACGAGGCAGCTCCTACAGCACAGCTGAGCTCTGCATTCCTTGTGAAAAAGCTGAGAGGTTGTAAAGGCAGTGCCTGGGGACAAACCTTTGCCAGAAGATTCTGATTCTGAAACTGGCTCTGTTTTTTCTTCACCATTAGACTCATCCACTTCTGCTACTGTGGTCAGCTCGGGCTCGCTCTTATAAAGCCTATAATCAGGACCCTGGGGAACATCAAGGCATCAGGTAAATAAACAGGCACTTTGGTGCAGGCACTCATGTCTTAAGACTCAAACCAATTATTCTGTGATAACCCTGCTCCCACTTGAAGTGTTCCATCGTTCAAGTGGTGTGGCAGGAGTGTTTTTTGGTAGCTCCTTTGAGTAGCAACATTTGCAGACAATCAGAAATTACAGGGGAAAAACTGCCATGGAAAGGCAGGGTTGTGGGGTTTTTAAAATGATCTTCTGGAAACAAACTGGTATAAGCTTCAAAAACTGAGCCCAGAGTTTTTTAAAGAGCTAGTGAGGAGAAGAATCTGAGCCTATGAAATTTAAGTCTTAAGACATTCTATATATGCACAGAACACATGGCAGGAAAATGTGAAGAGCAGATGATGCAGCTCTAAAACAAAACAAAATAAAAGTGAAACCACAACACAGAAGTAGCCAGATGAGCAAACAAAAACGGTGACTGTGCAGAGGAGGGGAGGATGCTTCAAGAACAACGTGGCAGTCCCAGCCACTTACACAGTAAGATCCATTTCTCTGATATCCTTGCACTTGGTACATCTTCTTCTCTTCTGTCAGATGTACTGGGCCCCTGCTATAACAGAGCAAGGAGCTGCTATCACTGGGCAGAGGGGGGATTATGGGAGGATGCTCTGTAAAGTCATAGGACCGAGGGAGTGGAGGACGAGGTGGGACTACTTCCTCTTCCTAAAGATTGTAGAATTCACCTTATTTAGACGTGTGCACCTGGTACAGTTATTTATAACTCAAAAACAAAAAGATATTACCATGCCTACAGCAGCTATAGATTTTTGCAGTTAAAGGGACACTGTCACATTTAACAAAAAAATGAATAATTCTAACACCTGCACTTTCTGTTGGACACGTACAAACTCTCTAAATCTTTAAAAAATTAAATCCGTTCTCTTTTGAAAGATTTTTACATAAATGAGACTTTTAGAAAGCTCTGTAAGTCAGATGTATATTGCATACACTTCAGATATCCGTGACAATGTCCCTTTAAAACTGTAACTTCAGCCAGATTTTCAGAGGAATTGAGCACTTGGGAGCTCCCACAGCTTCAGATCTTCTTGTGGGCGCTCTGGCCATCTGAGAACCAGGCTCAATGTCTGAATAAACATATAAAGCAATGTATTTCTTCCCATGAAAAGTGTGCTGGGTAGAAAACATGTCCATAAATCAGGGTTTATATTTCTATGGTAAGAGCCTAGGGAGAGGAAAAGGTAAGAAATGGAAAAGAGAAACATACCAGTGAGAATACAGAGACACAGTACAAATGAGTGTTAGAATCACTAGTGGAGCTATCAGTCTTTAAAACTTCATAAAGTGGTGTTTTTACAGAAAATAATACTGAATACATCCTTCAGACAGCCTTAAAATATTCACAATAATGCTTGTTTTTGTCACAGCCAGATTACAACTTCCATAATGCTAAAATAGTAAATATGCTAAAACCATACCTCATTTTTATATTTAATAGAAGAAAATGTCCTTGATACCGTGATGCCTGTTTGGGGGAAGGGGGAAAGGTGTAGGGGAAGAAAAAGAGAAAAATGATTTTCAATAAACAGCTTTTAAAATATGAACTATAACCTGTTGCTATCAAACAAATACACCAAGCACCAACTTAAAGTAGTATTTGCTTTGTTCTTTTTTCAGTCATTGTGCCATTTTTTCAAAGATACAAATGGAGCAACAATGGAGCTTATGCTTTAAAAATTTCTATCATCCAATTTCATTTCCTGTGTGACAAAACCATTGCTTACCTGCCTCAGATGAGCTCCTTTGCTGTTTATGTTTAAGTAAACCCTCCATGACATCCTGAATTCTCCAGAGCTCCTTCTGAATCTGAGCACGCTGTATCCCTGCTGATTCAGTCTGCCAGCAAATAAACAGCAAACATGGCCAGCACATCAGAATACATTGCAATTGGAAAAAAAAGGGAAAACCCTTTCTCTCTCCTTAGACTACACTGCATATCCTTTCACAGTGAAGGAATAAAATGCAGTAATGACAGACACTCTCTCATAAAGCGTTCAAGCATTGTCTGGAACAAAAAGTGTAAGACTGAGTAATTTCATAATGCCTCAGTCAATTTGAGAGCAATCTGCCAATTTAAACTTCACTTCAAGAACAGAATTTCATCTACAGTCCCCAAAGAAAATACAAGCAGACTTTGCACAGGAGACCCACATACAGCCCCAGAAAAGGAACCATCACTTCCTACCCCAAAACAGGTGGGGATGGTCACAGTGCTGGAATATAAACTTATTTCCACCCATGGACATGCACACTGTGGAACAACCAGTGCTGGAATATAAACTTATTTACACCCATGGACATGCACACTGTGGAACAACCAATTCAAGTTTTCCAGATTTTGGGATTCTTTGTAATCTCTTTTGTGGCTGCACAGACAATCACCCCCTGGAGCAAAGACCCTGCAGTGCAGAGCAGCCCCATGTGCCTGTCCCAGATAACCTGTGCACATCTCCACATCTGGGTGTGTGTGCCACTGAGAGCTCTGCTGGCAACCAGCACCTGCACTGGATCCACAGCACAGCCCTCGCCCTGTAAGGCCTGAAGCAACCCCTACAGCATCTTCTGTAATCACTTCTTTTGATAAATTATTTAATTTAAAAATATTCAGTTAAGTGGAAGGGTTTGTGTGAAGATGAAACAAACAAAAAAAAAAACTCAAAAAACCAAAAAAACAAAACAAAACAAAACAAAAGGAAGCTTCCCAACAAAGGAAAACCAGTCGTACAACATTAAAAAAGAAAAAAAGAAAAAAAAGGAAAATCTAAGAACTTCTTCAGAACTTACAAGGTAGAAAAAGAAATTAGAAGTTGGTAAATTAGTTCACCATTTTTAGTTTTAAAACTCATAGAAAGTCAAAGTTAATTGAGTGTACTTTGAGATCTCTGCCACACCTGAATTTCTCCAAGTCGATCGAGCTGCTCCTGCATATGGTTCCTTGTTACAGTCACATCATACTCCAATTTATCATATTCTCTCCAAGCTCTTTCCAGCTCCTAAGTATGTAACAAATGTAAAGAATTACGGAGGCACGTACAATTTAAAAAAAAAAAAAAATTTTTTTTTTTTTTTTTTTCCATTGGCATGAAGCTTCAGGAAGTAACACATAAATACATACCAGCAATAAATAAACAGATACATAATTCAGAGAATGCAATGTTTAAACAGCTTTTTGATTTTCTAATGATACTGAATGAAATTCAAACAAACAGCAATTTGTCTTTTCACTAACAAAAAAAGACAGACAAGGGCAAATTCTTCAGAAAATGCCTTTATAGTCAGCAGGCGTGGGGATCTTAAGCTGTCTTTCCAGCCAGGCAGAAAAGCCACAAAAATGGATGCAAATTTGTCTCTTTTATCACCCAGAATACACGTGTGAGTGCACAGCATGTGTGTGCACAGGCAGGGCATTATGCAGGGGATACTCTGGGAAATATTCTGTATTTATTCTGTGATTCTGTGGGATGAAGCTCACGCCCCAGGCCTGTGAGCACACTGCTGCTTCACACATCTGCAGCTGCCAGCACCACGAGGAAAAGCTGAAAAAAAAAAAATATTCTTCTTTGAGGTCAGCCCCACCATCCCACTTCTGCAGCCTACATCAAGCAGTTGACTCATTTAGAAGAAATTAAAAAGTTAATGAGGGAAAGTGTATCTTGAGGATTTCCTTTCCCCTGGCTCCCTTCTCCGTGTCCAACCAATTCCTTCCACAAGACAGCCCAACACTCAGAGCACACCCAGGATTTCAGGGCTGACAGCACATCAGCTTTTACCACAGCCACCCCCAGGAACGTGACACTGAAATAAATACCTTTCTGGACAGATCTGTAAGCAGGCAAAATCATTCGATGTCATTTCAGCACAGAAACCATCACCAAGTGGAAAAGGACAGTAAACAGCAATTTCCTTCCTATCCCCTTTTTTTTGAAGTGCATAATTTGAAAGATCTCTTAAATGTGAAGGCCCACTATTAGAGAGACTATGGCAGTCCTGCAGCTGCTTTTGCTTAAAATAAGTGGAATAAAGTTTGTGCTTGGCACTATTTTGCCATCACATGAAATAGCTTATTTGCATTATTTAATTCTTCTGTTATCAATTTCTCATATTTCAGAGGTGATAATTAACACACCAATTAAGCCAGCATGCATCCATTTCTGGTCAAAAAAAACAAACAAAAAAAACCAAATTATAAAAAAAGAATCAGAGAAAGACCACTCGATGAACGCAGTGAAAAGATCACTTTCCATCCACCTCTGACAAAACCACAAGCAAGCAAAAGACAACTGAATTTCTGCTGGGCTGCAGTAATACAAGAAGCAAACCCAAGGCAATTAGGAATATGAAGGTAACAATTCCATGAAGTTTGGCTGAAGGAAGGTGGTACTCACTGCAGTGGCTCGGGACACCTCCCGGCAGGTGCTGAGCAGCCCATTCTGCAAATCATCTCTCTGCAACACCACGTTCTGGATGGCTGCTGGCTTATCTGCATTCATTTCTATCTCCTGGCTTGCTGACAGCAAAGCTTGCTCAAGCGTGTACTATTGTAATAAAGAGAATTATTTTTAATGTTCTGCGTCATTGGGCTGATTTTCGTTTTATTTCAGCTATCAATGTTCTGATAATAAGCATGTAAAATAACATCCACTTTAGGTAATAAATACAATTGTCCTACTTTCTCCTTGTGTAGCTGTTGAAGCTTCTCCTCCAGTGCTTGCACAACTTTATCCTGTTCACATAGACGGCTAAGCTTAGCCTAGTACAGAGCAGAAAATTACCACAATTAGCATTTTGTTATTTGCATCTTCAGCAATCAAAATCTAACTTGATCAAACCATTACATGAGTCTCTAGAAAATGTTATTAAAATAAGAATTCTAAAATTATGTAGGCATCAGTCTTGCATCTTCAAATTACTTAAGAAATCCTCTTAAGAAACTATTGTAACTTGAAGCAGCATGGCTCAAAACATATAATTTATGATTCTACAGCTAAATCTTTACAAGTTAATAATAGGTATTAGATTCCATTTTAATTTACATATTGCTTAGCATTACAAAGACAGTTTTATACATTCACAGTCTGTCCCATGGTTTTTCAGGTGATTGTATCAAACAGTTAAAATTTCAGCCTAAAATGTATTATTTCCTGCAAGTTAGAAGCTTATTACAGAGACATGTCCCTCTATAGCACGATGCAATTTCTGCTGGCAATCATTGTATGAAGTGGGTTTCAAACCCAAAAGCCAAGAGGAAAATTCTTGTCAAAATCAAGAGACAAATACCAACATTTAGAAGGAAGAAGGAATACAAATGACTTACATCAATGTCCAGCTCTTCAGTTCTATATTTGTATAGTGTACCCCTACATTCTTCTTGTGTTAACTATAAGGAAGAATAATATTGCCATAAAACAACTTAGTTGGACTGTGAAAATGAAAACTACTGTTCAGCTTAAGCTTTAACACAGAAATCAGCTTTTGCTTGAAAGGTAAACCTGCCACATTGAACAATACATATTTAGCCAATATACATTAATGAGGGTAAATCAATGGAATGTCAAGCAGACTGTCAGTTGAGCTGCATTAAATGAACAGGCTGTTCCTAATGCAAACTGGAGTTTCAAAGATGTACAACTCAATCAAACATGGATTATGCAGGAAGATGAAATTGCCAGAGTACATCTAAATAATGATGCATCACTGTGTCTAAGTTTTGTTCTATGAATTCGAAATACAGGGGCTCATTCCACTCTGAATTAACCATTCCAGGCCCACTGGGGGCAGGGGTTCCACAAGCAGGATGATCTGATGTGAAGCCAAAAACCAGAGCAGAATGACCTAAGTTTACAACATATATGTAAATATCTTGTTAGAGATACATCCAGGAAGTGCCAGCACTTTTCATACAGATTTTTCATATGGATTTCCTACTTTTCACAGGATTTCCTCCAACAGAGAATCACCAAAAATGCCACAAAGGGAAGCTCTTCTATCTTATCTTTGGACCTAGGCAAATTTGTCTCCTTGTGCTAGTCAGGATGCAAAGTATCCCCAAAAACTTTCATACAGCTCCTCACATTAAGTTCTTAACTTTTTCGATCTGTCACTGACCAGTAACAAGATTTTAAAATATTTTACAAGAAAAAAGGCAGCTCCTCATTTTAGAGTGAACTGTCACACACAGGAACTACTTAATACCCTAAACAGCGAGTAAGGACTTAACACTACCAACCTTCATGTTCTATTTAATTAAAAACATTGTGTGGACAGAGTCCCAACAGAGATGCTTTCCTTCCACATGTCTGTCATAATTAGGTTTTTGTGAATTACAAGAAAGGCTACTGAAACACAAATCCATGTTAAGGGACACTTAAGAAATAAAAGGACTAGGGGAGGGTTCATGAGATAAGCATTCCAAACAAAACAAATTTTAAACACACTAAAGTGTTTCATTTCACGGTATTATGTCCACATACCTCATGCAAATGTACCTGGTGACAATTTAGAAGTATGAATAGTGTATTAAAAATACACAGTAACTCTTTGAAATGGACATTTCATGAAAATGAGTGTTGGAACATGAAAAAAGCCACAGCACTTTTGCACCTCATGAATGTCACACAAATTAAAATATCTATTTAAACTCCCACTGTTGTAGAGTTGTGTTCTTTTACTGTTGATTTTATCACAATGAGAGAAAAATGAGGAATGGAAATATTTAAATAAAACTCATAAACATGGCCAAATGTCTTTAACTGACAGAGGAAACCTAGTTATATTTCACAACAGAAAGATTTTACAGAAGGAAGATTATCCCCTATTAGATAAATACACCTTTCCAAGTCACTGCTCAGCATTTTATGTGGCTTGGCTGGAAAAATATATTGCTTTTCCCAGCCAGTATTTTTTATACTTTTTTAAAAAGAGAGACGTTTATTCTCATGTCATTTCAACCTTAATTACAGCCAAGTTCAAAACAGTTTGCCAATTCAGCATCCCTATTCCTCTGAAAGGAATACATTTTAAGCACTCAGAAAAGGAAAACAGATTTTCAAAGAACACTATAGCTCTGCTAATTCTTCTTATTAAAATCCTGTCACACTTTTCAAACTGCTCCTGACTTCTTGCTTTGGTCAGCAGCACCAGCTCCAAACAATTTAGGGGTTCTCCAGCAGTGCATTTCCACTGCAATATTTAACACAGAATTAGCACAGAACCTGCCCAAAAAACACAAACAACCAAATCCAGCTGTGATAAAAGAGCAGCTCCAGTTCTCACAGAACACCAGTGACTGCACTGCTGGAGAACCCCTACATCTGAACATTTCTATTGCAGTATTTAACACAGAATTAGCACAGAACCTGCCCAAAAACCACAAATAACCAAATCCAGCTGTGATAAAAGAGCAGCTCCAGCTGTCCCAGCACACCAGTGACTGTGCTGGGATGAGAGTGGGATGCACCCACATCCTGCTGGAACAGCAGGAGCAGCTGCAGCACCAAAACCACACTGGCACAGCTCAGCAGGGCTAACAGCCCCCTAACCCTGCACGGTGAGAGCTCCAACAACCAGCTTATCAAAATGTTCTTTCTGTGCCCTGGTCCACAAACGCAGCTCTTGCCAGATTGCTCCTGCAGAGCCTTGGCCAGTGACTCCAGAGCGAGAGTGCCACCTGCTGAACCAGCCACAGGAGCTGCTGCTGGCCTCCCTTCCCCTGCACATCTGCCTGCTTGGACACACCAAACCCACTCCTCCTCACTTCGGGAAATGCACCAAAACCCCCCAGCCACGAGGGAGCAGCACCCTGAGACCCACGAATAGAATTCACTGCTCTTCAAAGGCAAACTGCACATGCAGAGTCTGGCCAAACTGCATCTGGCACGTGAAAAAGTGAAAGTGACCTTCAGTGAACCTCTGTCTTGGGTCAGAAATCATCTGCCCCCAGCTGCACAGTCCCCACCTCTGTCCCACAGCAGCACCAGGTGATTCCCAGAAAGGGAGAGATCCCTGTGGTGGACACACCAAGATGTGGCTGAGACACAAGTGCTTGGAGCCACTCAAGTGGTTGATATTAAAAACATTGAAGTGACAGCATTATTTCATGACTCTGTAAGCCATCTGCAGATTCCACTGTTTTAATTCAGAAAATACCTAGGAGGATGTTTCACACCCCAAAAGCACTCTGCAGGATACTGCAACTTAGGAAATTAAAACAGCACAAGCCAGGACATTTTGTTGTTGAGCACAAGATTAAAATCAAGAGTTCCAAGAGGCTCTTTTGTTTACTTCTTGCTTCTAAAATACTTCTTGCTATCAGGAAGCAGGGCAAATGGGCATTTAGCCCCATTAAGCAAGGTTTTCCTCTAATTTTGAATTCTGTGACATGAAACACTTCAGATACAAACTGAAAAGATTTTTAGATCAAACACAATCACCTCGTGTTCATAACAAAACCTGACACGTCCCAAAACCTAACATGCACAACAGTTTAAATGTATGCAGCTCCTATAACAATAATAATAATTAGCCATAAACAAAACCTCCCTATCCTTATAGGGACAAAAAGCTTAAGGGATATCTTTTTTGTGTTTTAATGTATCAAGAACAATTATCCAGAGCAAGACCTGGATGTTAGCTTGTTGCACTCAGATTTTAATTTTTCCTCCTTAAGGGAACTCACACATTTAAGAGGAACTGAGGAAAATTTCGCTTTTTAAAGTCAGCCTGTACTGCTTTACAGAAACAGATTAGACAACAATATTAACATTCCTCATCTAGTATTAGAAAGCAGCAAAAAAACCTAAACCAAAGTAGAAATGGGTCTAGTCTGTAAAAATGCTTTTTTTTTCTTGTCTGTACATATGGAATAATTTCCCTGGCTTGTACTTGTGTTTACAGCACAGTCTGCAGAGCAGACTGATGTAAGTCAAGTGATTTAAATAACTCTGAAGATGGAACAAAATCACAAATAAAAGTGCCTTATAAATAACACATTTGAAACAGTAGATGTTTCTGCTGTTTTACTAGAGAACAACTAATCACTACAAAAAGTAAGCAAGACAAATTAAATATAAACTTTTCTTGCTTTCCTTTGCTTAACTCTAAATGAGCTCAGACATAAAACTGAACTGGATAAACTGAAGCTGAGACAGATCCTTTTCTTTATTCACAGGAATGGCTGCAGTCATCACAAACTATTTTAGCATCCTGACAACCAAATAAGTTTCATCACTTGCACAGAGGCTTCTCCAATTATTTACATGTCTTTAAAACTGCAGCAGGAAAGACGACTGTTAAACCAATTTATTTTATTTGAATAAAAAATTATACATTGCTTAGACTTTAAGTAAGCTGCCAGAATTTTAAACAGGTTGGTTTTGCATTACAAAAGTTTAGAGGGTTATTTAGGCAGTGAAATTTTGAGTGTATTTTTAGCCCGTCCTGAAAGCCAGTTAATGCAACATCCCATACAGGAAATTTATCCATGAAAGCAGAAACCATGTCGCTGTCTCTAGTGGCAACAGGTTATTCAGTGCTCACTGCCTGTTAGAGTCACAATTTCCCTGACAAGAATGGCAGAAAAGGTGTTTACTCAGTGCCAGGTGGAAGCAGCAGATGTGCCTGTGAGGTGAATAAACAGCAGTGGAGTTTATTGGTATTCCCAAAGGCAGGAGCAGACCAGGCAGGCACAGCTGTTCCCCAAACATGTCTATTTAATGGCAGAACCTAAGGCCACTTTCCCCTGACACACCTAAACCACCTCTGCTCATCATGCACCTATTGATCTATTTGTCCTACATACTCCACCACACAAAACTGACTTGCTTTAAAAAAACTCTAACAGTCAGGCTTCTAAAAAATTACAGCACACCCCTAAAATTTCATTTAGGGCTCGAGGGCACCTTAGTTCTCTCACTGCCCTCCAAACAGTTCCCCCAGGTTCCTTGTCAAAGCTCCTTTCTGCAGGTAGGAGCACAGATCAGATGGTCATGGAGTCAGTCACTCACAACCCAACTTCCTCTGGAAACTGAGATTTTTTTAGCAACATTTCTGGATCAGACACAAACTTATGGTGTGGAGTTGACTTCAAAAAAAAAAAAATGAAACCTGTGATTAAGCTGCAGCATTTTTTAGGAAACATGGCAGCACTAAACATCTGTTTTACATGGCAGAGCATCCCCTCTTCTCCAAACTGGGCAACCTTTATGCACCATTTTGGCTCACAAGGGCATGAATGTAAATAAATGCAAGGGAACTGGCCAGATACTCCCACCTTCACTGCAGTTGAGGAAAAACTTCTTGAACATCCCCTGGCATGACAGGGGCTGGTCAGCTCAGCCCCAGCACCCAAAAACCACCACGGTGCCAATGGAGAGGGATTGGCCATGCTCACAAGTTACTGCAGGTCCCAACTCTCAGACAATATTTCCATTCACATTTCCACCACTTCTTCCATCTTACCATTGCCAACCAGCACTAGAAACTCTGCAAAGTGTGCACAGTAAAGTCTGCTGTGACTTTATGAACAGACACTGCCTTTTGGATTTACAGGCCCCAGATCAAAGTAATTTTGATCCTTTCTTTCTTCAGTGGATAAAGGCTTGGTAGGTGCAAACAAAAACTTGTAAATCCACTTCCTAGAACAAAACAAAACCGCCAG
Organism: Rhabdornis inornatus; assembly: GCA_013397075.1. Classification (NCBI taxonomy): domain Eukaryota; kingdom Metazoa; phylum Chordata; class Aves; order Passeriformes; family Rhabdornithidae; genus Rhabdornis; species Rhabdornis inornatus. The sequence continues at coordinate 22,092 of VWZS01000729.1, read as the reverse complement.
AAATGACCAGGTAAACACCACTCACATGCTTTTGTAGTGGTCAAAAGAAAGAAGCACCTTTGAACACTAATTGCAGAGAATCATGCTAGAGACAGATGTTGGAAGCTTACTGGAAGTTTCATGAATTTACTGGACACCTGCATAAAGCACCAAGTAATTAAACTGTCTAGACAGACAGAAGTTATTCCAAAGTGTACATTTAATACTGAACAACAGAAAGGCAGCAGAAGCCATGCTGACGACACTGCAGCGCTGCAGGAAGCATGGATGACTTGTGGGCGTCCAAAGCAAAGGAGAGAAACACCAATGTCATGAATAAATCTGAGGGACAACCAAAACTGTCACTAGGGAAAGTTTTTGCAGATGATAAAGCAATTTCATTCACTATCCAAGACCTTACTTGATGGTACAGTTGTGGTCTTAGCGCCGAGTTCTCAATCATAGTGTGAACCATGGTGATTAAAGGTTCATTCTCTCTCATCTATTTCAAATCAGGAGGAGCATACAGCAAACATCAGTTTACAGCATGGCTAGATTTGAAAGACGACACTGTAAAATACAGCCTCTACTTTAATTCTTTCTAATAATGCAGTAGATTACATTTTAACCCATGCTTTTTATATATTCCATCATTCAGTAATATCAACATCTGAAAAGTTTAATAATATCAAACAGATATATTAAAAAAAAAACGTAAATGCTCAACACCAATGCAATATTTATTCACCAACACTCTCCCTTTTTAAAAATAAAAAAGCTTAAAATAAGTTTGGCTTTGCATGGTATTGACATGAAAAGGTTTATTGGATTTCGCAGCAGGAACACTCAAACCTTTATCAGAAAACCTTTTAAATTATAGATTTAATAACTCAGTGTACATTCAAAAGATATAAGCATTCCCAGCCTGTGAATAGACTTATGTCCACATATCACAAAATGCTTTCATATACTGCACTGATTTATATCCTTTGGAACTTTGAACCACTGCCTGTTGCATTTATCCACCCCCATACACAGGAGTGAAACTATTTTGCAACTGGCCAGACATTTTCTGTAATGATTAGTATTTATTGTTAAGCATGCAAATGTCAAAATCAGATTTTTATTACACATTGCATACATTCAGGGTTGCAGAAAAGTGTGCAACACAGAAAAAAGTATGGGATTTTGATCTTAAAAAGGAGACTTTCCTAACAAGAAGGGGGAAACTATGAAAACAGGTGGTTTTCTTCTCCAAAAGAAAACTGAAAAGAATGCACTTAATGCACAATTCTCCTCCTATTTTTGTTGGAAGCTTTAGGACCTATTGAAAACTTTAGCAATACCTGTTTCAGGTGTGGCTACACAAAGTGTGTGAAGAAGCATTAATGATCTTTCACTTTGCATTTATGTGTGTTTATATCTGAGCTCAACAGGAAAGGGTTTTCATCCGAAGGCAAGCTTTACTATCAAGATAAAATTCAGAAGTACTAAAAGATCAGTGTGCTGGAATTCTTGATAATATCAAAAAGGTTCAAGTGGGACCTCCTGTCAAGGCTTTATTTGCAAAGGAGAAAAAAGCACATCCAGCTTTTACTTGGGAAAAAAACCAACCTCATGTTATGTTTTGGTTACTTTTTTGGCAATTACTGGGTACAACTAAATTCAGGAGAGAGCTGGCTTGCATTTAGCAGCACACAGTGAGATGATCAGATTTTATATTTAAAATCTGGTAATGCAGAAGTCTGAGATGCTGTGTGTACTCCAAGTCCCATTCTGGCAAACAAACCACGGTTTCCTGGGGCTGCTAGCTATGTGCAGAGCTGCTTCCTAAACTGCTCCTCAATCTCTGTCCCAACTCTGCAAACCCTGAGCCAGCAGAGTGGTTTAAAAAGAAAAGGGTGCTGGACAACCATTGATTTGGCCATAACACATCAAAGAAATGATATGGCCAGGTATCTGTGTGCCAAGTCTTTTCAATCTTTTTTCCCCTTCTCTCTGAAGTCCAACAACAACAACAAAAATTCTGAAAGCATTAATACAAAACCATCAGGAAGTGTAACATGGGAATTTCTACATACTGCCAAAGGAAACAGCAGCACAAAAGCAAAGCATGATTTCAAAAAGGTGATTGAATATTCTTGATCCTTGACATGAAAACCACCTTAAGCAGCAGCCAGCTTATTGCAATAGAATATAAATTACCTCCCCTACACAGGAATTTTAGTCTGCCTGAAAAGTCACCTGTGCAACCTGGTAACAAACTTACTATTTATTGTTGTGTACAATAAATAATGGAAGCAATAATGAGTAATGTGTGAACTCTTTGTGACCAAGAAGGTGAGAGCTGAAGATACAGGGACTGGATTCCCACCATGTGCTATAAGCAAAGTAGGTTTTGACACTATTTGCAGAGATCAAATACAAGTGGAAATATTTAATTTAAGTACACAGGACATTTAAAATGAAGAGAGGGATTATGCACACTGGTTACAGATGCTGCTAACAAGGAGGAAAGGCCTCAGTTACACTGAAAGAAATTTAGATTTTTTTGTGCTTTCCAACATAAAGGGAAATTGATATTTGGCAAAGTAATGAAAAGCTATAAATGTGATACCACCCCTAGAAGCAGTGGTACTCAAAGCAAAAAGGCTCTCAGGGGGCTCTATTTCCTACAGGTAGATGATACTATTATAAAACAAGAGAACTGAATATTCCAACCTGCTCCTCCACGATTTTGTGATTAAGATAATATATTTTAGACTTGATTTCCAAGTTGCATTGAGTCCTTACATCTCTGGTATGGCAAAACTGTAAGACTTGCACACTTTGCTAAATTAATGCTTACCACATTGCATTTCTAAATTTTATCTGGTGCAGGTATAAGGAAAATAATTTTTACTGTTTTGCATCTTGCACATAGATAATCCCCCCCATTTAATCCTGTCCATCATACTCACAAGCTTGGCTAACCAAGCAATAAAAACACTTCCACACTTCACACCCAGTTATCCTTTTGTGACAATTACACAGCTGAAGGCAGAATCATTATTCCAAAACTCCCTTATCCCAAAACATTGTAGACTGGAAATATTTGAGTTGGATGGAATATTTTGGTCTATTTGAGCAAGCAGTATGTCCCTACTGTTTTGGACCTCCTGCAGCCCCTTAAATAAAACAATACAGAGATGTTTAGAAATGTGTTGCCATCACAATTGAATTGATCACAATTCCCACCCTGTTTTCAAGAGGAAATAGGAAAATAAAGTCACTGTGTGAACCAAGCCCATGTGAGAGTGTGCACTGTGTGTCTCTGTGCACAGCTGGGGTTTTTAATAACTCACTGAAACCCCAGCAGAGGAACATAGAGAATATAAAAATTCTAACAGCTGGTTTTAAGTGTAAGGCTCAAAAAGTTTCAATAAAAGACGGATTCTTACAAAAAGTCATTTTTGTATTTTTAACCAATGGTCATCCAGTTGCTTATTTTAGTTCTAAGCACTTATGACTGTTTTATAACTGCTAACAAAAAAAAAAAATCCACTTCAAAACTTCTCAAATATAACTTGTACAGAAATTCCATTTGGTCATAAAGAGAGATATTGCAATTCTTCACTTCAATCAATTATGTTAGTGAAGACAGAATTGTATCCTCACTCCATAAGATACCAGAACTGGGAAGAATTAAAATCTTATTCTTGTATAAATCTGTCAGAATGAACTGAGAAAAATGAGAGAAGGAGCCATGCTATGATTTGTTTAAAACATTTCTTCATGTTTGACCTCCTCTTCATTTAACATCCTGTAAAAACATCTAACTCTTCTTAATCTGAAAAACCCAAACTCTCAGAAGTACCCATTTTTAATAAATTGCATGTGTGTCATATGAGCTTGGAAACATATTAGGACTGGTTAAAGAAGGTAAAATGCTAGTTAGTGTTATTATGAAAAGGAAATTAGGAACATATTTAGAACAGAAAAATGAATTGGTGATTGGCTACTGTTTTCTGGCAAATTTTAAATTGAGGGTTTTTTTTTTCCCATAACAGCTCAAATTTTTGATGGATTAAGATATTTTATGTTGTGGGCATCATCCAACTTCACAAAAAACACTGAAAATCATTCTCCCCAAATATTTCCAGCTTTAACAGGAACAGGCAAAAAGCATTAAGAAATATATAAATGCACAAGTAAATTGCAAATCCCACCTGGTGATCCAAATACATGGCATTCCTTTGAAGGTGATGTGAAAGAATCTCATTCTAGCAGGCAGCAGTCAGAGGGGAAAAAGAAAAGGACAGAAGGTGCAGAATGCATGAAAAGAGCTTTAAAGGATGTAAAGTAGACAGTGACAGACAGTTCTGTTTTATGGACAAATGCAATGCTTTTTAACTGCCTTTTTTTGGTGAACTGTTAACAAATCTTGAGCCCAAAACAGAAATGAAGAAAGTTTGCTACAAATCAGACAATGAACTACTACATTTAATTTTAGTTTACATATAAAAACCAGTTATCTTATGTAAATGTCCACTACACAGGCAACTATGAACCCTTTGATAAATCTGTGTTTTAAACATGTCCTGCTTTTCACAGACATATCTCAAATAAAATGGCATGTGATCTGTATAAACACAGATTAATCTCATTCTATCACAGCTAATTTTGTTTGTAATACCAATGGATTAAAACCACTTCATTTTAAATGTGAGCTGCAGAGCACTTTAAAATATCCCCACGTAATTTTGATTTGGCTAATTTCAAAAAGTGACATCTCAAAGGGTTGATAGCAGAACACCACACACACCAAGGATTAAAACTTTATAGGGTTGAGAGCAGAACACCAAACACACCAAGGATTAAAACCTTAAAGGGTTGATAGCAGAACACCACACACACCAAGGATTAAAACTTTATAGGGTTGAGAGCAGAACACCAAACACACCAAGGATTAAAACTTTATAGGGTTGAGAGCAGAACACCACACACACCAAAGATTAAAATCTCAAGGGTTGACAGCAGAACAGCACACACATCAAGGATTAAAATCTCAGGGGTTGCTAGCAGAACACCACACACACCAAAGATTAAAATCTCAAGGACTGACAGCAGAACACCACACACACCAAGGGTTAAAACTTTATAGGGTGGATAACAGAACACCACACACACCAAGGATTAAATCCTCAGGGGTTGACAGCAGAACACCATACACACCAAAGATTAAAATCTCAAGGGTTGATAGCAGAACACCACACACACCAAGGATTAAAATCTCAAGGGTTGACAGCAGAACAGCACACACACCAAGGATTAAATCCTGAAGGGTTGATAACAGACCACCACACACACCAAGGGTTAAAATCTCTAGGGTTGATAGCAGAACAGCACACACACCAAGGGTTAAATCCTCAAGGGTTGACAGCAGAACAGCACACACAGCAAGGGTTAAATCCTCAAGGGTTGACAGCAGAACAGCACACACAGCAAGGGTTAAATTTTACTCCACTGCACTTGCACGGGAGCTGGAGAACGCAGCAGGAAGGCAGGGTGGGTTAATGAATGCCGTGGGTTAGTGGGGATGGATGGATGGACGGAGGGATGGATGGAGGGATGGATGGATGCAGCAGGACACACATTGCTGGATCGCTGACCTTTGGGCTGCTGGCCTCTAGCTTTAGCTGCATGAGCTGGGCTAGTGTGTGCTCCCGGATACTACTCAGCTCCGCCTGCTGCCGTCTCAGCTTTATGAGCAGCAGCGTCAGCTCCTCGGGCTGCACCGGCGCACAGGGACAAGCCAAAGAGCAGAGACAAGGTTAACTGGTGCCCCAAACAACGCTGCAGCACAACAAGGCACGCCTGGCAACAGCTTCACTCCTCAACTGAAGCAAGGTGCACCTTCTGAGCGCCTCACAAAAACTCTGCTGGTGGTGCGACACCAGAGACATCGTTTTCCCCAAAAAACACCAAAATGAAGGGTTAGCTTTTGACTGCTCAAACCAGCAAATGCCATAAAAGTCAAACGTTCTGTATTAAGGACAAAAATAATGGAGGATTTTGCAGGACAAAGTCTGTCCTCAAACTTTTCCTGACGTGCGTATCAAATTGATGACGTTGACTTGAGTCAGGGAAAAACAACTCCAGCCCTTAGGATGTCATCACCTGCACATGGGCAGCCATCTGAGCGTGGTGAAAGAATCAAAACATGCCCTCAAGAAAATGTAGTTTTTAAAATAATTCTTCAAATCTATCAATGCGTCAAAAATGGAGAGGAAAAAATGATGACAAGCCCATGTTAACTGAACTACCTCAGAAATAATCACCTTTCACAAAATTAATCTGCACAAGCATGAGAAAAATAATTTTCCATCCCACCTTCCACAGGTCTGAGGCCTCCAGTTATTTTATTGCTTGACTTTTATGACTAAGCTGTAGAATACAGCCTTAGGAAGGGATGAAGAACAGCATTTAAGACCCAAGATTACATGTATTATGGAAATAAAGTCCAACTCATATGGATATTTTTCAGGTAATTCCACACAGATGAGCTTAGGCCACTTTGTGAAACTCTACCTGAACCATTCCTGGGAGCCATTTCTATTAGCAATACTTCAAAGAAAACAAAGCACTGAACATCACAAGTATTTTTGTTATCTTCCTGTTTGCTTCTGTTTCTTACACTTCCCCAGAAGTCAGCCTGACACGGGGTTAAATATTCATCCAGTGTTTTGATTTTCTCACAAGCCCTGTGAGTTAAACAAAGCCCAAGCACAAAAACCTCCTAAAGCCCTGCTTGCTCTCTCCCACAGCCACAGAACTTCCCCAAAGCAAAGAAGCAAAGAGCTCCAGAGAACCACCCATTAAAAACAGTGACAGTGAATACAGAATAAAAAGGGAAAATCCCTGAGGAGCAGCATGGCACTGGCACTTCTGTGAGTTCAGAACAGAGGAGCCCACAAGAGGGAGCAAGGCATTTCCACATAGCTTCAGCTGGCAAAACCATTTGCTTTTGAGGGAAAACCAACACCAAACCCAAATTGTCTAATGGCAGTTTTCCTCCTTCAATGCCTGGATTTAAAGCACTTCATTTCAGAGAGTAAGTGTGAGAATCCAGGCTGCTACACAAAGGATTTTCCAGTTCTCTCCAGTACTTCCCAGACTGAAAGCAGTGCTTCCAGTCTGGGAAGTAACATCCATTCAAGGCACAAGAAGTCTCATTTTTGGGAATTTGAGAACAAAAAGTAAGATCTTCAAGCAAAATGAGCAGTGATCCACTTTTTCAACATCAAAATTCCTTTTGGTACACTCTGGAAAAGCCCAATTTTAGTGCATTAGGAATAAACTATTTAATGGCACTCCAACCCAAACTCTTTTTTTTTTCCCACAGAGGAGCCCCTAGAACAGAACTCCTGCTCCTTTTTAGACATTGCTAACGTTGCTGTGAGTGCTGTGAGTTTGACTGGGACTCCTGCAACAACCACAACACAAACTTTTCTCAGAGCTGCCTGCAGGTTTGCCCCTCTGGCCCCTGCACACCCTGCTGTGGGCAGGAATTCTGCCTGGTTCCTTGGACCTGCTTGTCCCTCTGGAGATGAGCCCAGGAGAGCTGAGGGGGTCACAAACCCCAAGAAATGTCTGGAAGGCTCCAGCTGCCAAAGGCCAACCCAAAAAAAGCCACTGGAAGTGCCAGGAATCTGTGCTGGGAAGTGCAGGAAACAGGGCTCGAGGCAGTGGAAGGACTGGCTGCCCACAGTATGAACTAAAATAAAAAAAAATCTGTTTTTTTAACTCATAACTCTCTCAACCAGTATTTTTGGATGGACAGAGAGATGACAAAAAAGGAGACAAAAACTGGTAAAAAAGTGACATGAATTTAGAGCAATTTTTTGGCTGAGAGTCATGTTTCAATCAGGAAAGTGGACAGGATCCAGCAACATCCCGTTGATAAAATATCCTCAATGAGAATTTCAGCTCTACCACAGTACAGTGTCAGAAAGGACATCATTTTACAAAATGCTCTTTTAGTACCTTTTACATTTCCAAAAAAGCCAAACTTTACTTCTAGCATTTTCTAAATAATTAAGGGAGAAATAAGTGTTCTGTGATGTAGTTCACCCTTTCCCAGAAATTTCAGCAATGTACCAATGATGATTAAAAAAACAATAAATCTGTATTTCCCAAAGAAAACCTTGACTCAGCAGCTACATGACATTCTCAGAATTCTGTGGAATCACAGAGTACTTAATTCCCTGATAATTTAAATAAAGGCTACATTTAAAGCAAGCTTTAACCAGAACAAAATTTCAATGCTGCCTCTTCATACTTCTTAAAGGATTATTCTACAACAACTCCTGGATGTACCAAATAAAAATCCAACTCACTGTTTTGCCTTGGAGGCTCTGAGGAGTAACAGGCTGTAAAGTCAGACCTGCTGGCATCGACCTTCTGTCAGGCACAAAGACATGCTGTACAAGAAAAACAGCACAGTGTGAGCCACAGTTATTCCCAAACACCCAAAAACTTTAAATGCTGCAACAAAAAGCCAAGCCAACTTCCCCCAGATGACAATTTGCTATGATTTGTGCCAGTCATGCTACCTAGGTAACTCGAGTAGTCTATGTCTAAACTTTAGAAATACCCCAAATTTCATGATTTGCTGCTGTGGAAGTGTTGTGCCATGACTGAGTTCTGCAGGCAAAGCTTAAAATATTCTTAACTCAGAACTAACATTCAGGCCTTGCCAAGCACAGTTCTACCCCACATCTTCCTGTGGCTTCAATTTTGGGTCAAACTTGGTTTGCTGGACAGGGCAGTTTCCTGTTCCCATCACATCAGCAGCCCAGGTCTTCAGAGAAAGCATTTCCTGAGTCTGCTCTTCCACTGCTTTGGCAGGAATATATTCTGTATTTTACCTACACCACAGGGTTGCCTGAACCAGCACTGAGAGCAGGCACAGTCTCATGGAAATGACCTCCCAAAAGTGAGCAGGAATAACACAAAAATACACATTTTTGTACTTCAGCCAGTGCCAGGGGTGTGGGGAACAATTCTTTTCCTGCTAATACAGTTCAGAAGGAGGATGTGTGACTCAGCACAGAGTCAGGTCACTCCTGGGAACCACTCTGAAGTGGAAGAGCTGATGCACCATCCCCAGCCACGAGCAAGGTCTACCCACAAATCACATTTATTTCTCACTCTACACCAAGAGACTGCCACTACAGCTCTATTTCCAAAGTACAAGCAATATAACCAGTAATATTCCCCAGAATAGAAGTTTTTTTATTATCTAATAAATGTAGACATTGGCTAAGAAAATTGAAAAGTATTAAATATTCATAAATGTGAAATGTTTTGTAGCAAATTTAAAGGAAGCCTGGAAAACAACAGACAGTTTTAGCACAAGAAGGTCCACAGTCATGGCCAGATATCTCAGCAAAGAACATCTATAATGCTTTGTGAGGAAAAACACTGAGATTTACTTCCTCTACCAGTGCTGCAAAGGAACTTGGATGACACAGTTCATTTAAGGACAGCTGAACAATAGCACTCTGGGGAGACAGTCTTCTTCTGTCTTGCTGGATTCCCAAAATATTAGTGGCAGATTGGTAGATAAAGTAAATTCTGTGGGTGTAGCCCAGCATTCTTGGGGCTGCAGATGTAATTTCTATTTCAAGAACAATAGGGAAAGTCTTGGAATAGTAAGAAAAGACACAGCACAGGACAGAAAAACTAGCTGATGAGAAAAGAAATAGGAAGGAAAATTTTTAAGCTGCAGGGTGATTATTTTGCAGTAGGTAATGCCATTTAAACATATACAAGCACTCAATTCAAAACCATGTGCTGTAAAAAATACAAAGTTTTGGCATCTGTTCATGATGTTCTCATTCCTGCATTTTCAGACCATGTCTTCATTGCCCTTCTCCAGGTATTCTTTTTAACTCACCACTTGTGGACAAGTTTAAAAAAGGTAATAGCTTAAAAGGTAACAAATGCTATCAGGAATTCTGCAAATGTAAAAGTCCAGCCAGGGATGATAACATCACAGTCTTGTAGTACATGGAGAAAAATATATTGGTGACAAAATTGATCTTCTTGTGGGTTAAATGCTCCAGCATATAACAACTGACATATTATGAGGAAGACTGCTTTAGAGAATATTGGATAAATTCTAGAACTTTCTGTTTGGATGGCTATCTGTGCAGAAGAGCAGCACTCTATGAAAAGTACAGGCTACACAGCCCTGGAGAGGAAAATTCCTCCCCCCTCTTAACCTGGAATAGTGCTTAATGAGCACAGATGGGACTGAGCTCTGGGAGACACAGCGTGGCATTGTCAAATCACTGCCATTGAGGGGTTTCAGGAGGAGTCTGAGAACCTAAAAATAGAAAGGCAACCATTGAGAGCCACTGAAACACCTAAGATCTGTAAGCGGATGGGGTTTAGATGTTAAATTTACCTCACTGATCTCAAATAAACAGTCCTCTAACCACCCACCTCTTAAAGACAGGGGAGTTTTTAAGCTAATGGCAAAAGCTGGTTGTGTAACTAATTAAATAGAAACCAAGCAGCATGAAAAACTCAAGGGAAACAGGAGGTTTGTAGAGAAGACACTAAATACTAAATGAAATACTAGCAGAAAGTGTTCAACAGGGAACAAAACCATCAGGGAGCAAACCATGGCTCACAGGACTGGCAATACACACTCTGCAGCACTGACCCAGGGATATTTCTCAGATCTCTGAGAAGCACTGGTTACTAAACTTCCAGAGCAGTTGAGACATAAAGGATGTCACAGCAAAATGACTCCTCTGGTGATAGGGATCTAAAAACTTTAAAATCCAACACCTGATAATCAACTCTAAGTTGTTTAAATTGCTTTAAGTTATAGTTATAGATTATTTTCCCCTGCATAAATAAAAAAGACATCCAAGGATAAAGTTTTCAGAAAAACGCTCAGAAGCATTTTTCATCCAACTGAAGGAGTAATTTTTATTTAATTATTAACAATCTATTAAAACCCACAAGCATGCTGGATGTAGCAGAGTGGCACATATGGCACCCAAGTTTACAATTCTTCATGTCTCCCTCTCAGTGGCCAAGCACTAAGGTTGTGTGCATTTAGACTGATCTTCAGTGATCTCCCCAATAGCTCAAAGGCACAAAAAGGAACAATACACTTGATTTGCTGCTGGAACCCAAGGCAGTCAGCTTGTTGCTGAAGAACAGAAAGCAGCATGTGCAAAGAAACCTGGGATTTTGAGTCCTCTTGGTGCTGGAAAGGAGTTACATTTCTGTACATGCATAAGGTATCCTGAATAATTTGCCTATTGACTCCTTATTTTTTTTAGGGAAACATATTATCATGGGCAGTAATACCAGGATGTGTTTTCACCATCTAGTGTTTAAAAAAAAATACATTTTTACTACCCTTAGATTTTTCAGCACTTTTAAAAATCAAACCTTTCTCCATGAAGACAGTGATGTAACAACCTCTGCTGGAATAAAATACACTGCAGTGCAACATGAGGGTTCCAGCAATCAGACCCATTGCACTGCTGGAGTCAGTAAGTCAGGAGTATCTCTGAATTCTTCAGAGAGAAATCAGAGTGCAGGGATTGAATTAAAGCCTTTGGATGGAATGAAGTATGTTAAGCCACTCACACATAAGGCAGAGGTGAAAGTTTGGGTTTTAGTACGAGTGAGCAAGCAAGTAAGTGGAGTAAGTAGGTAAGTAAGTGGAATGAGTAAGTAAGTAGATGGAGTGAGTAAGTGGAATGAGTGAGTAGATGGAATGAGTAAGTAAGTAAGTGGAATAAGTTTTAAGTGCTTTTAGTGAATAAAGGTCTCAGATGCCAGGGAAGTAGTAAATGTTCTAGTGAAGGTAGAAAACCATAGTCCTAGATGCTAGTGTTTCTGTGGAGGCTCCAAGAACACTGTTTCAGACACAATAAAGTTTTAGTTAAGAATATTGCTGACATTTTTCAGCTAGAACAAGACAGACCATATGCGGTTTATACGTAGCCTGGCGTGCTAAGAAACCAGAATTCTAACAGGTTAAGGAGCAGTGGTCAGAGTTTGTGTCTTTGTTGGGAAGTTTCTATATAAGAACATGCATTGGGGAGGGCTGGTGCTTTTGGAACTTGCTTTTATGCCATTTGCTTTTGCCTTTGAGACTGACGTGCTTCTGCAATAAACGCCTTTGAGGCAACTACTAACTGGCCTGGCTCATTGAAGGAAACAACCCCACACCTAACCCCACAGGGCACTGCAGAGCAAATGGGAGCTGTGCCCGCTGCAGGGAGCCCTTTACCTTGGTGTGGTGCGTCCTGTGCCTGCGCTCCATGGTCACATCTCCCCTCTGCACCGGGGACGACAGCTCCGAGCGGAAGGCGCGCTGCGGGGAGAACGGCTGGAACGCCGCCAGGGAGCCGTGCGAGGGGGACGTGGGGATGGAGCCCAGGGGCTGCTCGCACACGGTGCCCACGGTTTTGGGGCTGCTCAGGGCGCCGTGCCTGCCCAGCGTGCCCTGCTTGCTGTAGAACTGGCGCTGCTGCCACTCGTAGAGCTGCCACATCGTGTCGTCGCGCATGGAGCGCCGCTTGTCCTCGGCGGCCACGGCTCGCTCGTAGGAGGCAGCCACGCTGCACAGGCTGTCAGGCCGGGCCTTGCTGTTCCTCGGCAGTGTCCTGTACCCCTCGGGGTACCTGGGCAGCACCTGGGCTCGGTGGCTCGGCATGTTCCTCGGCAGAGTCTGGTACGAGACGATGCTGCAACACAAGATCCCTTCCGTTAGCATCGCTGCTGTGCCAAGGGAAAGCCGCTCACTACTGGGGGAAATGGAAAAAGTGTAAAACTCCCTGGAAGCTCCATTCTCAGGATGGAGAAATGCAAGAATGCTGAAGATGCAAGGACAAGAAACAGCAGGGCTGTGAGCTGTGTAGAGACAGGCCTCAGGAAAACGTGTTTAACAAGATAATAGAAACACGTAAGCTTACTAACGAAGCTTTATCCATTGATTTAAGCTATTACAAACAAGCATTGTTCAAAGCAAGATGTACATGCAGCTTTATTAATTGCTGAGCAATTAATAACACGACCCTTATTATTTGCTTGAGCAAACTTTTAATATTCTGCTGTTGGCTAGCACGCTGTTAAAAGACTTTGTCACAAAGAGAACTTGGTGTGCTGTGCCAGCAGCTGAAGCTGCTCCATCTCCCTTGCTGGGTTCTGTAAAATGAGGCTGATGGTTGTGATGGAATAAAGCTTTGAGACAGCTGCTCCAGCATTCCCATCCATTGCTTGTGTACATAGATACATGTAAATCTATGTGCATGTATCTACACATAGATATATGTAAATATAAGAGAAAAAATATCCCAGGAAAACCCGACACATCATGGGTTGGGTTTATCCAGCTCTCACCTTTTCGAATACTTTGAATGGCATTTAGAAATGCTCAAGAAAATCAAGGCAACAGTTCAAGAATCAATGATACTGACTGAATGCATTGTAGCAGCCAAAAGTGGATCCTTTCTCTCTTACTCTTGCTGACATAAGCCACATTTCATCTTTTTACCAGTTTGCCATTCTACTAGTGTCAAGTTTTGATCAAATCTTGCAACTTGTCTATATGCTGGACAGGTGAAAGGTTTTAAAGCTTTAAAGTTCTACACTGTTTCCATATGCTTTCCATATTTCCATCTGGAATGTTTGCTTTTTCAAAAGTGAAAAAATATCCTGCTGTTTCCCTAAGAAAATCTTCAGCAATTACTACAGACATTAAAAAAAAAAAAAAAAGATTCTTTTAACAGCAGTCCATGGGAAGACTGCAGTAATTGTCTAAAGAAATTATATTTCACAATTGTCAAGGACAAGCCATTCTGTATCAGCCACTCAAGTGAAACAAAGAGCAATACATGTCTTTGTTTGATAATAATATTTTACTGCGTCTCAAATCAGATATGAATTAAAAGGCTAATTTCTTTAATTTTTTGCCCCATTAAAATTCTGGAGTTCTACAGTCATCTAGCAACTTTCAGCATTAGCTGAAATAAAAAAATTTCTATACCAAGGATCGATGCATGCTAAGCATGACAAAGCACTTCTTGTTCATTTTTCCCAAAGGACAAAATCTAGGTCATAAACACTGATTTATTCATCCCTTATCTAAAATGCAAATGAGCACCTCTTAAAGCCTTTTGCCACAGAGCCTGCCTGTGATTGATGCTTGCTTACAGACAACAAAACCAGCCTCAAACTGGACCTGATTTAGCCAAGAGAGGGCAGCAGCTGCCAGCTACACCCCACAACAACCCAAACTAAAACCCCTGCACCATCAAGCACCAGAACCTGGAGATGGATTTGAATTACTTCAGTGCCACAAAGAAACCAAAACCAAACACAACAAACAAACAACAACAACAAAAAACAACAAAAAACCCCCCAAAACCCCCAAAAAACCAAAACAACAACAACAAAAACCCCAAAAAACCAAAAAAAACCCAAAACACCAAAAAAAACCCCAAAACAAACAAACAAACCAAACAAAAAAACCCAAACCCCCCCAACACCAAAAAAACACCAAAAACCCAAAAAAACCCCAAAACCAACCCCAAATCAAACAAAAAAAAACACCACAAAGCAAAACAAACAAAAAGAACCACAAAAAACCCCCAAAACCAACCAAAGAACAACAAAAAACCCCCCAAAACCCCCAAAAAACCAAAAAAACCCCCAAACAAAACAAACAAAAAAACCCAAACCCCCCCAACACCAAAAAAACACCAAAAACCCAAAAAAACCCCAAAACCAACCCCAAATCAAACAAAAAAAAACACCACAAAGCAAAACAAACAAAAAGAACCGCAAAAAACCGCCAAAACTAACCAAAGAACAACAAAAAACAAAACAAAACAAAAAAACTCAAAAAACCAAAAAACCAAACCAAAACAAAACAAAACAAACCAAAAATAAAAACAAAAAAACCCACCAAAACAAACAAAAAAAACAAACAAAAAAACCCACCCCAAACAAACAAACCCCACCATTAAAGAAGTTAATTAGAGCAAATGGCAAGGTAAAGGTAAATCAGCATTATGAATGCGAGATCCTTATGGAATTACTGTCAGGGAAATTGATGATGGTAAAAGCCACTTTTCACTGAAAATAGTTAAGCTGAGTATTCACAATCACCTGTAACATTCTGAAGATGAAAACTGCTATAAGGAGCTTTATGTCCAAAATCTGCTACAGTTTCTGAAGCTTTTCAAGAATTAGTGAGGAATTATCCCCACTTTGTATTGGACAGCTTCCCATTCTTGGAAAAGAAAATATAAAAAGGGAAAAGGGATTCTAAGTCCTAATTTTTTGTTGCTGAAATACCACTAAAATCCTTTAGTAATGTACTATTATTTTATTTATTTTTTATTTTATTTATTTTTTTTAATAAAATATTATTTTATTTATTATTTAGTAACATAAGGCTTTTGTCCATCTCTGTATTTAAAAACAAACAAATGATGTGTTTGAACTCCATTTCTAACTTTCAAAATGGAATTGCAGCTACACCCCACAACAGCTACAGGACAGCCTGGCATTTTCATGAATATATTTAGCAGCAAGACACACCTCACTCACTGAAGCTCCTCACACACTTTATTAATTAAATGGGCAGTGTAATCCTGCTGGCACCTCCAAATATCCTGAACTTGCAAAAAAGCTGCCTGAAGTTTACTGTGCAAAGACATCAATTTAAAATCTGCATGCAATCACTTATATTCTAGAACATTTAGAAATAAAATGTAATCAATTTTCAATTGGTAAGCCATGAAAACTGTGAAAAGCTCAATCACCTCAGTATTAAGCCTTGTTTTACATAATTTGGTAAAATCAGAGTAGATTCAGCATACTACTTGTAAAAATGTCATTGCAGTGAAAGCCAAAGCCAAAGCCAAGTGCAGCCAGAACTGCATTTCCAGCTGTCCTACACAAGGCAGCTCCACCATCAACAGCTCCCTGTAACTGCTCCCATGGGAGAAAACCTTCTCCATGTTTTCACACACCTTGGCAGGTTGTCTCCTGGGCCCCTCTGGGCACCAATTGTGCTTCTGAGGTGTGAGCTGCAATATTTGGGAAAGGAATTCTGCTGCTAAAGCCTTTGGGGGCTCAGTTGTGCAATGCTGAGAATATCCTGGCACTGGAATCTCAAACCAGCCCTCCATCCTAATGAACACAAATTCCAGCTGGCCCTCAATACAGAACTCCAACTCGAGAATCAAGAAAGGGTGGCAGAGTGAAGATGGAAACCTGCTGGTTTTTTATTATTTATTATTTATTAATTTATTATTTTGGATGAATCTCATACAGGCAAGGCAGAGAGACAGGCTCACACCCTGGGTCAGCAGCTACAAAAAAATATCACTCAATACCAAACAACCCTTCTGTATTTTTTCACATTTGAGAAAGACCACTCAAGTGAACCACTTCTGTAAAAAATTTTTTTTTTTTTGTAACTGTCTTCTGCAAAATTCAATAAAATGATGCTGTAATGGAATATGTTTATTTTTTATTTAAACTACATTTATTTTTGGTTTTAGAAAGTTTGCCTTCCTTAAGGCAGCAGTTTATTCATGTGGCTTTTGCCAAGCTAGATGTCTAGGTGCATGGAAACAACAGATAACACCTTGAAGAATTAAAATCTACACTGCCACCATCCTCATCACTTTTTTGGGCAATCAAACCACTGAGGGGTCAGCCTGTTCCTCTAAATAAATCAGCAGTTGTAGAGGGAACCTTTTTCATTCCATACTGAGCACAGCTAAGAGCTCCTCTTTCCTTTTATATATGGTCACTCAATTGAACATCTTTGTTAACATTTTAGCATTTCTCCTAATTTATTTTTGCAGTCTGACATACCAGAGATGCTCACTTGAGTCCCCCATGATTTCTCCAATGCAGACACAATAGTACAGATGCACTGGAAAGCAGCTCTGTGGAAAGTCAGAAACTTTTCCTCATTAAGACTGATGTTCTCAAAAATTCAAGTTATGAGTCTTTAACAACCTTAGGATCCCCTCACCCCACCCTTAAGCTCTAACATAAACCAGAGCTTTTTTCTACTCTCATTCACCAACTTTGATTCTACTTAAACTTCTGACTCCAGCCAGAAACTGGCAAACTGAACTAAAATAAAAATTTAAATTTAAATGAATCTCCATTTAAGACATCAGTAATACATGAGAAATTTGGATCATTATTCAAGGAGGTTTCCATGCAAAGCAAAAAAAAAAAAAAAAAAAAAAACCAAGGCCAACTCTCCTTCAGTTTGCTACTTTTATGTAGAATTCTTTTTGAAAGCATTTATGTTATCAGTTCCACCCTTATCTAGGCAAACAAGTGTTCCCTATACTCTTAACATATGTTACTAATTAACAATATTTTATTCTTAAAATTTTTAAGAATAAAATATTGTTAATTAGTAACATATGGTTAATAGCATTTCCCTCTATTTGATTCCCACAATGAAATCAGTTTTAGGGTTTTTATACTTGTTCACAACTGAAAAATAGCACAGCTATTCTAATTTCTTCTGTTTGGTTGCCAGTTTTAAAGTCCAATTAAAAAAAATAACTGCATCAAAGAGCCTTCTGAGTTCTCATTATGCAAGTTTGAATAATAAAATAAATGTCAGGGTGTGCAAGTCCCTGTCTACTGCAGGTTTGAACTTGAGCAAAATACTTATGATGAGCATTTAATGAAACAACACATTAACAATTCCGAATTATATGTGATGAAGGGCTAAAAGCAGGGAGGAAATGTTCAACCTTGGCAAGTGCAAGCCAAGTTCATGGAAATTTTTCAAGATTTGGAAACTGAGAAGCCACCAGCTACACATCTTGAGGGAAACACATTTTCTGAACTTGGTTTATCTTAAGCTCTGCTCTGACATCCATCTATACACAAAATCCTTAATTTCCAGCTCTTCAAAGTGTTTCTTGTGATAGCATCTCCATACTTCCTATCAAATGCAATATTAAAAACCTTTTACATTCTCCTGCTAGAGCTGCTTGTCTGCAAGGCAACCTGGAAGCAATGTCCCCACACTTGTGGCAGACACAGAAACTGCTTTTGGCACAAAATTCAATCCTGTCAATCACTCACACATCCTCCTAAAGCTCCAAGAATCAGCACTAGGGCTCAATGTTACAATGGGTGATAGCTAACTTCATGAGAACAGGAGCTTTGAGCATCAAGTCAGATTTCTGTGTCTTACTTGCAGCTAAATCTTCTCTCTCTCTTCATCCAAAGATGGTTTAAAGTTTAAAAGCTCCCAGGAATATTATTTTAAAGAATTTCAAATAAAATATTATTACAAGAATTTGTGAACAAAAAATGCAGAAGAGTAGGCAATTTCAAGAACAGATTTTAAGAGGAAGAAGAATTTTTTATGATTGATGACACCTTTTCCCTGCTAGGACAGGGAAATTTCTAATACCCTAAAAGGGTTTATGGCCATTTTTATTCACTGAGTTATTAATATACTTCAATTCATTAACAACCATTCAAATGCCAATTTGTTCTGAGAAGTCATCCAGGCATTTCTTACAGAGAACAATGCAATTATGTAATACAGACCTAGAACTAAAGATTTATGGGTCCCCCCTAAGACCTCAAATTGTCCCCAAGACCAAACATTTGTGCCTTGGTTCCTTCTCAAGTTATGGAAAAAAAAAAAAAAAGGATCACCTCCTCACTCCCACCTCTAAACTGTGCTACCCAGTCTTCTACCAGGAACCAAAGGAATTTCCCAACAGGAATGTGAATGAAAAACTCCATTTCCCACAATTACCAATAATATAAATGCGTTATTTACTAGAAAGCCTAAAAAAAATTTAAAAAAAAATGGATCACCTCCTCATTCCCATCTCTAAACTGTACTACCCAGTCTTCTATGAGGAACCAAAGGAATTTCCCAACAGGAATGTGAATGAAAAACTCCATTCCCCACAACAATTACTNAAAAGAAGCACTTACCCTCTTGTTTCCTCGTCCTGCCCCTTCCCCCTCTGTACTTTGATCCACTGCTCGAGCTGCAGCATGGAGCTGGTTCTCTGCAGCAGCAGCCGCTGCTGTGGCTCCGTGCTGGGCTGCCCAGCTCCGTCCCCAGCTGCTGCCAG
The DNA here is from genome assembly GCA_013397075.1 of Rhabdornis inornatus. Taxonomy (NCBI): domain Eukaryota; kingdom Metazoa; phylum Chordata; class Aves; order Passeriformes; family Rhabdornithidae; genus Rhabdornis; species Rhabdornis inornatus. Next base: position 2,941 of record VWZS01000729.1, on the reverse strand, counting down.
ATGTTTGTGCTCAGCCCCATTCACATGCACAGCTCTGAAGTGCCCTCCTGGCACGGTGCTGATGGGCAAAGTCCTGTACTCCGACCCCAAAGGGTTGAGCTTCACACTGTTAATTTTTGTCAGTGGTTTGTCCTGCCCGACTTTCTGGAATCCGTATTTTTCAGCTTCCAGAGCTTTCTTCTCCTCGTTTTTGTTCGCTTCTTTGTTTTTCTGGTTGTTCTGTGCCTCTGGCTTAATCAGCACCCGATGGTTTGAAATACTGTTTGCCTCTCGAGGTGATGTATTCTCAACAGTGAACTTCTCTATCCTGGAAGGGAACACATGGCAAGCTATAACCAAAAACTTACAAACACTAACAAAATATTGGAAGTTTTTCAGAGAACCACTGTCCATGTATTTTTCAACAATATCTTGACTTTGAGAGAAAAAGGCAAGACATTTTCACAATAATCAAGGACAGCTTTGGGGGGTTTTGTTGCTGTTGTTTTGGTGTTCTTTTTCTTTTGTTTTTAATTTTGTTTGGAGACTGGTGGTACTGCTTGACTGGTTTGGTTTTTGGTTGGTTGATTTGGGGTTTTTCTGGTTGGCAAGTGTGAGTATTGTTTTCTTCTACACTTTCCTCTTTATTTGCTGTTTTAAAAACAATTATAACACGAGGCTTTTTTTTTTTTTTTTTAAATTCAGCAGTCAATTAACCCCCTAGAAAAAATGTATGCAACAGGAAGCCAGAGTCTGAAAAAAGTGGATGTTCAGCTCCTGGAGGGCTGAATATTCAAAGGGTAAAAATATTCAGTGGTTCTCCAAGAGCTACAGTTTCCAAATGTCAACAGCCTGAAACTCAAGTGATTTTCAAAGTCAGCTTGTGATTCACAACACTGCTGAATTTAGCATATAATGAGCTCCTTTAAAGAAAGCAAAAGACTTTTCATGGTCACTGGTATCAGTCAGGTTTCTCTGGTATGTTAACACTTTGGCTGGAATACATTTTGTGCAAAATGACTGTGGCTTTTCTAATTTTAAGGGGGAAAATAGCTGCTGACTTTAGGGACTGTACCACAGAAATAATGATATTTTTGGAATGCTTTACAGCATTTACACAAGTACTCAATGTGTGCAGTTCTATGAGTGATCTTCTTTTTAAAATTTCAAAATGTCAAGGGCCTCTATCTTTTGCCATACTGGGAGGGCCTGAACTTCAATTCCAGCTCAAAAAGTGACTTTTGGGATTAGTTCACTAAGAAAAAAAACAAAACCCATCACTTTAAAATGTTTTGCTCCACAATTTTTGGTATGGGAGGAAAGAAGAGGAAGAGATATAATTCCCTAAGATTACATCTCTGTATAAAACCAAACCAAGAACAACATTTTATTTTAAGATGATGTTGAATTAACTTTTTGTTCTGTTTAGCATCTTTTTGTTTTTTTTTTTTTGCAAATGCATTATTCATCTTTATAACTGTGTCCAGTTCTCAACTGTCTATAAAAAGGCCATCACACACACAAGAAGACTGACTACATACACAGCTGTAAGCATTATTTCTTACCCCATCATGAAAAAAGCCATTTATTTCTCCCCTAAGACCTTAAATTGTCCCCAAGACCAAACATTTGTGCCTTGGTTCCTTCTCAAGTTATGGAAAAAAAAAAAAAAAGGATCACCTCCTCATTCCCACCTCAAAACTGTACTACCCAGTCTTCTACCAGAAACCAAAGGAATTTCCCAACAGGAACGTGAATGAAAAACTCCATTCCCCACAATTATCAAGTAAGAAAAGGGTGTTAAGATTTCAGTTTTCAGCCAGCACTCTGGAATTTAAAAATGAATATAAAGACTACCTTGCAAATAATCCTGAGCACAGCATGTCTCAATAGCACAACTCACCTTTTATCACTCATTATATAATATAAAACTTCTTATAAATCTTTCTCAGGTGGCTTGAGAGCAGAGGCAAAGGTGGAAAATCCATGGTGGAGAGGGAGGGGCATCTCTAGGACACCCACCATGGATGTGGCACCGTGTTCAAGTCACACTCCCATCGTACTTTCCACCGTGCTTTAATTAAAAACCAGCCACTCCCAAAATCACAGGATTGTTTTTCCCAGCAGCCTCATGCTGCATCACTCGTTACTATGGCTCTGCACAGCACAGGCAATTCACAAAACTCCCATTTTACAGTCTCTGCATGTGCAGAGGCTGAAGGACTGACATTCCAACACGCTGCTGGGCTCTCCTGACCTGGTGAAACCAGTCCAGCCCTGTGTGAGCAAGAGATCTCTTCCCACAGTAAAGGATCCACGTGGGAAAAAACCACCAGGAACAAAAGCAAGGAACATCAATCCATATGTACATTTGGCCCCATATTTACAGCTAGCTCTCAAAGACATTCTCAACAAGCCTTGCAGGCTATTTGGGGACAGGACAGGGAGAAGGGGATGACATTGAGCATGGGTCCTTCAGCATGTGCTGAATGCAATTTATAGATTTCTGCAACCCAAAAGGAATCATATGTGCAATATGCAGTACAGGAAAAGTACCACTTTATGCTGGTTTATATAAAGGAATAATTCAGAAAGGGCTGGAGAGGGGGGAGCATGTGATTAATGATGAGATGGACAGGAGGACTGTGATTAACAAAGCAGGGCAGAGGCATTTGAAAAGGCAGAGCCATCTTTTCCAAGCACACTGACGTCAGCCAGCCCCCACTCTGGTGTCTCGATGCTAACAAGTGCTTTTCTGGCAGCCTGCCTTAGGCTGCTCACAGAAAGCAGCTACACAAGCAGGGAAAAAAAGCAATCTTTTCTTAGTACATGCTGCATCACTGAGGAGAAACAAAGGCTGCAGCACACAAGCTGCCAGTGAAAGGACACAAGAATTGCACTTAGGGCAAACTGCATTCAGGGTAAAATGGTAAATCAGTGTGCTGGTGGATGTAGCCGTGGA